>PVJH01013913.1:0-58688 GCA_004026705.1 Nesogale talazaci
GGGCAAAGCCAAGTGGTCTCTCCGCTGGCTCCTCCAGCTTCTCGGAGGCTGCATCTTGTCTTTTCCGTGATTAAGCGTCTCTGAGACTAACTCCCAACAACTGGGGAAGATAGCTTTTCATCTTCACGAGGAAAATACCGCGAGACTTCCCAGGAGTCCCAGGTGAACGCCATGCCCACATAGAGGCCTCATCTGCTACTCAATGGCTTTCTCCTGATTAACAGGCCAGACTCCACCCCTACATTTCAATTATAAAATTAACATAAGCGGGGCTGAGCCCCGGTGGCGTAGTGGTTGCGCGCGGGACTGCGGCCCACTGGGACGGAGGTTTGATTCCAGCAGTGGGACTGGGCCTCCTACTCCCACCACCGGAGAGCAGTGATGCCCACCCCCCCAAAAAAAAATTAACATAAGCACATAACTGCCACAGGGGGACATCACTGTATTTTTCTTTTAATATTGCATGATCTCTATTTATTTACCTTCAAGTTTACTATTCATTCTTATGCCTGCTCTTACTGTGGATCCCCTCTGGTGCATGTTAAATTTTTGTTGCTGTATGTTTTTTTAAATATTGTTTCTTCATATTGATATTCCCTATTTGGTGAGGTATGTCTATCAATTCTTTAATGCCACAAACATGGTCTCCCATAGTTCTTTAAAAGTATTTCTAAAAGCAACTTTATTACCAAGCTATCCTCTCTCTGAAGGTTGTAGAAAAGCAATGTTCATTGCCTCTTACTAGTTTTTTAGGGTTGCTGACAGTCTTTGGTGTGTTTCTTGGCTTGGGTAGACACATCATTCCTATCTCTGCCTCAGTTGTTATATGGCATTCACCCTGTTATATTGGTGCCCTACATTTCTTTTCTTATGAAGACATGAGTCATTGGATCAGGGCTCAACCTAATATGTTATGATTAACCTTTTCCAGTGCCACAAAGGTAGAGCTAGGGATGTAATTTCAGGAAGTGCTCCAAAGCAATTTTGTAGAGGTTCTGCACAGGGAAGAACAAGGCCATGAGAACAGAGCCCCACAATCTACCTAAGGACAAACTGACTTTGTAATTGGACATAGATGGGAAAACTAATTTCTAAGGACATTGCCAAAACCAAATAGAGATTGACTGGTAAAAAAGAGAAGACTTGTAGTTTCAATTTAGTAGCAACAAATAAAGCTAAAAATATAGTAGCAACAATATAGTAGCAACAAATAAGCTAAAAAACAAGTTAAAATTTTAAGAGAAAGAATTAGAGAAAGAGAAAGCTATAGACCAGTGACAAATACTTTGCCTCTGCAAAGGTGCCTGACATAAACTGGTTCAGACCAAGTTGGCTTGCAAGAATGGCTTGATAATCTACTTTAATTATAAGCAAAATGGTTATCACCTAAATTGTGAAGTACTGAAAGATCCTTAACTTCCAAAGCTAGGGACAATTGGCTGTCCCATTATATATGAATTAGATCTCACTGGATGCTCTTTTTTTTCTTTTTGATAATTTTATTGGGGGCTCTTATAGCTATTATAATTTTCTATACATCATTTGTATCTTGCGTATTTGTACATATGTTGCCATCATAATTTTCTAAATATTTGCGCACTATTTGAGCCCTTGGTATCAGCTCCTCTTTTCCCTTCTCCCCCTTCCACCCTTAATAAATTATAATTTTCTTTTTTTTGACATTTGAAAAGAAAACACTTTATTGACAGAGGTCACAGGACAGTTTTACAGGACAACAGATGTAAAAGTCCCAAGGCAACGGTGTGTACAATGCGACAGGTTAATATTCTTCACCCTCATCCTCTCCATCTGCATTATCTCCTCCAACCTCCTTATAGTCCTTCTCAAGGGCAGCCTTGTCCTCCTGGACAAGAACTCTCCTTCCTCCACCCCCTCACCCACGTACCAGTGAACAATGGCACGCTTGGCGTACATCAGGTCAAACTTGTGATCCAGGCGAACCCAGGCCTCAGCAACGGCTGTGGTGTTGTTCAGCATGCACACAGCTCACTGCACCTTGGCCAAGTCCCCACCAGAGACCACAGTGAGAGGCTGGTAATTAATGCCAACCTTGAAGTTAGTGGGACACCAATCCACAAACTGGATGCTGCGCTTAGTCTTGATGTGGCAATGGCAGCAAATTATTATTTTCATATCTTACTCTGACCACTGTCTCCCTTCACTCACCTTTCTGTTATTCATCCCCCCTCTGGGGGTGGTGGTGGTGAATACTCTCTTTGTTTCTTTTTTTTGTTTTTTTTTTTACTTTTTATTTATTTATTTAATCATATTATTTGGGGTTCATATATATTTTTCACTATATATATATATATATATATATATATATATATATATATATATATATATATATAGTGCCACACTTCTTCGCATGCCTGCTGCTCCAAAACTCCACTTTCCCACTTGAGCCCTTGACATCAGATTCTCATCTTTCCTCTTCCATCCTTGCCCCCCACCCCCCACCAACCGTTAATACTTTATAAATTGTTATTGTTTTGCCATAAATTACACTGCCCGATGTCTCCCCTCGCCCTCTCCACCAATGTCTGTCGTCCTGGTAGGAGGTTATGTGTAGTTGGCTCCCCCTCTCTACCCCACATTTCCTTCACCCATCCAGTAGTTTCACTCTTACTAACTGGCCCCAAGGGGTTCATCTGTCCTGGAGTCCCCATATTTCCATTTCCCCTCTCTCCCAATGTACCTCCTCCAATCCAGCAGAATTTGTAAGGTAGAATTGGACCATGATAGTTGGGGGGAGGAATACTCTCCTTATCCCCTCTATATGCACTTATTCCTGCATAGTTATATTGTTAAAAACCATTTAATTGGGGGCTCATACAACGCTTATCACAATCCATACATCCATCCATTGTGTCAAGCACATTTGTACATTTGTTGCCATCATCATTTTCAAAACATTTTCTTTCTACTTGAACCCTCGGTATCAGCTCCTCATTTTCCCCCTCCCTCTCAATTCTCCCCCCTCCTGCATACAGTTATTAAGGTGCATTTTCTTGAGCTATGTCAGTTTTTGTGTTCATTTAAAAGCAGTAATTTGACACTTTATTCACATAAAGATGTACTCCAGTTCATTCTCTTTTAAGCTGTTTCTGATGTGCTTTCAAACTTGTCCATTGAATTCTTTATTTTATTTTCTAGTGTTAGTGTACTAATTTGGTTCTTTTAGTTTTCTGCTAAAATACTGTTGTTATAAATCATATATATTTGTAAGTTTGTTGGACAAGATAATTATCCAGATCACTGGATCTTGCCCTCTTATATTTCCTTTTCACTCGTGTTTTGTTGGGTGTGTGTGTGTGTGTGTGTGTGATTAGTTAAAAAATTAAAAGTAGGACTGAGCCCCGGTGGCGTAGTGGTTGTGCGCGAGACTGCGGCCTACTGGGATGGAGGTTCAATTCCGGCTCCCAGGAGCAAAGGCTGGACCTCCTATTCCCACCACCTGAGGGCAGTGATGCCTAAAAAAAACAATTAAAAGTAACTTAATGTTTAGAATAATAATTAAATAAAAGGATCCTTGCACACTTAAATCCAGTATCTTGACATTGACTTTCAGAAAGAGAGAAAAAGCTTTATTGCAAAGTGCTGAGCAAGGGATCTGGAGAAGGATTCCTCAGATGTGGGGTCTGAACACCTGGACAGCTAAGTTTTATAGATTCATATTATAGGGCAAGGTAAAACTTGGGGTTGATTGAACTCATTTACCTTGTGTTTTAAAGGGCCATGCAATTTCTAATTGGCTGCACAGTTGTACTTGGAAATATCCAGAGTGTGGGGTCTAGGGATCAGGAAGTTTTGCTGGAGGTTTACTAAGTTGGTTCTGTTGGCCGAAAGACTCTGTGTGCGTATAGGTACAAACTAGTTGAGTTGGACAGCTAACTACAAGGTTAGCAGTTCGAAACCACCAGCCTCTATGTGAGAAAGATGGGACATTCTACCCCCATAAAGAATTAGTCTCTGAAACTCACAGGGCAGTTCTAACCTGCCCTATGGAAGTTATTATAAGTTGGCATTGACTTGCTGGCAGTGAGGTGTTTTTTAGTTTTCTTGTGTGATTGGGGTTGGTTATTTTCTGAGTGTGGCTGCTGGTATCTGAAAGAGGAATACAAGGAAAACTACCTATGAAAATGAATTAACACAAGAATAGAGTAACTTTAGCTTCCAGGTTTGTTCATTTCAGTCATATTCTTCTCGTCAGAATTTGCATTTACTTTGGCTCATGGCATAGTGGGTTATTAATTGGGCTGCTAACCACAAAAGCAGCAGTTAGAAACCACCAAAAATTGAAGGATTCTATAAACTTCTACCCCTTGAAATTGATCAAACATGCTGCCATCAACATGCATCTATAATTACTGGTGTTGGGAATTCAAAAGTTGGAAGCAAAGAAGAGGATTAATAAGTGAAAGATATGACATTTGTAATAGAAACAGAGGTGAAAATTGCATGGTAATACTTTTCAAGAAAATGGTTTCTTTATTGGGAATGTCTTTAATCAGCAGCAACATATATGCCAATAATACACTTGGAACTGCTAGGCGCAATGCCAGGAATCAAATTGACTCATCTGTGGGACGGGACAATGAAGAAGTTCACTATCAGCAACCAAAACCAGGCCAAGGGCTGACGGGAACTGACTTATTATCAATTGTGCATATACAAATTGAGGTTGAAACTGAAGAAATTGGAACTAAGACTGTGATAGCTAAAATATGACTTTGAGTATATTCTACCTTAATTTCAAGGAATCTCAAGACTAGATTGGACACACTGAACACTAAGGACAGAAGACCTGGTGAAATTGTAGGATGCTATCAAGAACATATGTGAAGAAAGCAAAAGGTCATTAAAAAGACAAGGCAGAGAAAAGACCAAGCTAATAGATATTAGGAAAGACTCTGAAACTTTCGCTACACTGTACAGTAGCTACAGCAAATGAAATAAAATAGCTGATGAGGACATTTCAAAGGACACATCAAGATGACACAGTAAAATATTAAAATGTGCAGACTTGGAGTTAGAAAACCAATAAAATAACATACTTGGCACACCTCAGCTGAAAGAACTTGCTACATTCTGTCAGAAAGTAGATAATAACCAGAAAAATGTTTCTTGTGTTTTATTGACTATGCAAAGATATTCAACTATGTGGACTGTATGGATCCTAACAAACACTAGCTAGCGTAGAGAAGAATGGGAATTCCAGAACACTTTATATATTCATGTACCAAGAGACAATCATTAGAACAGAGCAAGAGAATACTGAAAGGTTTTAAGTCAGGAAAGGCGTGGTTCAAGGTTGTATCCTCTTATTATACTTAATCTGTATTAAGCAAAAAATCAGAAAAGCTGGAGTATTTGGGGAAGAACACAGAATCAGGATTGGAGAAAGGTTTGTTAACAACCTGTGATATGCAGTTAGCACACATTGTTTGCTGAAAATGAGGGTTATTTGAAGTACTTTCTGATGAAGGTAAAGAATTTCAACCTTCAGAGTAAAGAAAACTGAACCAGAAGACAACATCATGACAAACAAAGATCGACGCTGTTAAGGAATTCATCTTGCTTGAATCTACAACCAAATTCTCCTGGAAGCAACATTCAAGAGTTTACAGGACACGTTGAATTGGGCAAATCTGCACAAGATCTCTTTAAAGTGTTGAAGAGCAAGGATGTCACTTTGTGGAGTAAGGTGCGCCTGACCCAAGCCATGGTATTTTTAATAACCTCATATTCATGTAGAAATTAGACATTGAAAGGAAGATTATAGAAGAATTTATGCATTTGAATTGCAGTGCTAGTGAAAAACATTGAAAGTAATGTGGACTACCCAACCAAATCTGTGTTGGGAGGGGTAAACAGAATGTTCCCTAGAAGTGAAAGTGTCAAGACTCTGTCTGATATACTCTGGACTTGTTATTAGGAAAGACCAGTTCTTGGAAAAAACATCATACTTGCTGAGGGGGAGGGTCAGCAAAGAAGAGGAAGACTATCAAGACATGGATTGACACAGTGGCAGCAACACTGGGCTCAAACATAGCAATCATGACGATGGTCTAGTCTAGGCGGAGTTTTGTTTTGTTGTACATAGGGTTACTGTGAATTGCAACTGACTTGACAACACCTAACAACAGTCATGGCAAAATATTGAGCCACACGGGAAACCTCGAAAGAAAGTGCTAGAAATATACAGTGTCACTCTACAGGTTAACATTCAGGCATCTTAAGAGATAGCATATAATCAAGAATCAATGGTATTTAAGAAAGAAGTCCATGTTGCACTGAAGGCATTAGCAAAGAACATGGTTTCAAAAATGGACAGTATACCAGTTGCAGTATTTTTTGTTTGTTTGTTTGGGCATCACTGCTCTCTGGTGGTGGGAGTAGGAGACCCAGCCCCACTGCTGGAATCGAACCTCCATCACAGTGGGCCACAGTCCTGTGCACAACCACTATGCCACCGGGGCTCAGCCCCCAGTTGCAGTATTTTTAACAAGCAGAAGAACTGGAGTCACTAGTCTTTATGCTAAGAAATTTGGAAGACAGGTATCTGGTATCTAGCTAACCCATGGGAAAGATTAATATTTCAAAGGAAGGCGACCCAACACAATGCAGAAGTTAATTGATCTTTAATAATTTGCAAGTAAAATTTTGCTGAAGATAATTACAAAATGGCTACAGCTATAAGTACATGGACAAGGAAGCTGACAGAAATTAAAGCTTAATTCAGAAGAAGATATGGAACTAGGAATATCATTAGCTAGATCTTGGCTGAAAACAGAAAATACCAAAAAGATACGTGTTTTATTGATTATACAGAGGCATTTCAACTGTGTAGATCATAGCAAAATATAGTTAGCATTGAGAAACATGGGAATTCTAGAATACTTCACTGTATTTAACATGGAACCTGTACACAGGTTAAGGGAATACAGCTTGGTTTAAAATCTGGAGAGGTGTGCATCATTTTATTTTTTTATGTTTTTTTTTATCAGAGTTGTATCCTTTCTTCATACTTAGTCTGTATATTGAGTAAATAATTGGAGAAGTTAGACTACATGAATGTGGCATCAGAATTAGGGGAAGGCTTGTTAACAACCTCCACAATATGCCAGTGACACAACCTTGCCAGCTTGCTTGCTGAAAACGAGGACGTGAAGCCCTTGCTGATGAAAATCGAAGACTGTGGTTTTCAGTTTAGAGTGAAATTCAGTGTAAGGAGAACCAGACTCCTCACAACTGGACCCATAGGTGACACCATGACCAATGGAGAAAGGTCCAGTCCTTCAAACCTATCATTTTACTTGGATTCATAATCACAAATAATGTATTACATTGGGCAAATCTGCTGCACAGGACCTCATTAAAGATGTCACTTTGAAGACCAAGGTGCTCCTGACCCAACCAAACCCTGACACTTTCAGTTATTCTTCATGTGCAAGTTAGAGAACAAGTAAGGAAGACTGGGAAAGAATTGAGGCATTTGAATATTGACGAATATTGAATATTGACGGCCAAAAGAATATTGAAGGCCAAAAGAACAAACAGGTCTGTCTTGGAAGAAGTATAGCTAGACTGTTTTCTTGGAGGCAAGGGTAGTGAGACTTTGTCACAAGCACATTGGACCTGTTATCAGGAGCTGCCAGTCTCTGGAAAAGGACATTATGCTAGGTAAGGTGGGAGGTGGCATTGAAAAAGAGGAAGGCCCTCAACAAGATGGACTGACACCATGGTTGCAGCAGTGGGCCCAAATGACAACAATTGTGAGGCTAGTGCAATCCTGGGCAGTTTTTCTTTTTCTCGTACATAAGGTTGCTAGGAGTCGGAATCGACTGACAACAACTGTAAAAGCAAACAAACAAGAAAATTGAGCAAACCAAGGCAGAGCTGAACATGGAACGGGGTAGTAGATGGGTGTGGACATTTCTCTTGACCTTTGGTCTTTGGAAAGTAGGCCCTTTGCTTTCCATCCAGAACAGGGTCAGTACTTAAGCCAGCGACCTTGGTGGGCCTTGACTTTAGAACACTTTTCTTGGCTTTCTAAGAATTTGGAATGTGCCATGGCTTTTCCAGAAGAACATATTAATCTTGGAAGAAGTACAACCAGAATATGTCTTAGAAGCAAGGACACCGAGACCATCTTACTCATATGCTTTGGACATATTACCAGGAAAAAAAAATGTCCCTGTGTAAGGATTTCATGCCTTGGTGAAGTTTAGAGGCTTAATGAAATAGAGGAAGGCCTTCCACTAGAGATATTGACAAAGTGACATCAACAGTCGGTTGGCTCAAACATGACAAGTGTAAGAATGGTGTAGGACCAGGTCATTTTTTGTTTGTATTACATGGGGTTACTGTGAATCAGAACTTACTGAGGGTACATAACAAGAACTGTATTGTTTTCAGGTTCTTGAAATCTATACAAACTGTGAGATAATTGGAAGCTGGGCTTTAATGGACATGAAGACCAAATTTATTTCTCATTCTCAATCTATTTACTCCAAGACTAGACTCCCAGCCCAACATTTGAGGAAGACTGTATTGTATTGTTTGTCTGACTGGTCTAGTGAAGTTGTCAAATGTTTTCCTTGCTTCTCAAACTCAGAAGCCTTTAGCCTGGAATAAGCATATAGGGGAAGAGGCGCTTCATATGCCAGAATTGCCCCTCTGGCATTTCATATTCTTCTGTATTTTGGCCCCCTGATATTCACTAGAAGCAGACTTTTCATTTTCTTTTTTAAACTTAGCCCAACATTTCAAGTTTTCTCAGCTGGATTTACCAGGGGAAGGGTCATGGGGGAGCAACCTTGTTTACTTTTATTTTAAATACTTCAATTGACATGAAATTCTGAGGTGAATTTAACTCCTTTTCTTACTTCCACTGCCCTCTATTGCTTTTGTTTAAATTGCTGTTTGTTTGATGCAGAGTTTGAATAGGGCCAAGTTGTGGAATAATTAGCCTTTGGGAGTTGTAGGTTTTGATTGAAGCAGAAATAACTTTGCTTTTATGCCATGAAAGATTAATGTATAAAGCTATATTTTGGTAACTAAGTTGTACTCATGTAAGGTACATTTGAGTTCAAAAGAAGTAAAACATGACCGGTGTCTCTTAATTTGGATTCTTCCATTCTTCACGAAATAGTTATAATAAAACAGACTGCAGTGAGTATGAGACTGAAGACATACAATAACTCATTTTTTTTCCATTTACAAGAATCTGAAACTTCACAATTGTATTATAGTTTATGTATACTTCCTGCTCTATTCTTAGAAACAGCCCTTTAGATTTCTTGGGTTCCAGAAGTTTGCATGCTTCATGAATTATAATTAATAGCCAAATTGGTCATCCTCAAAGATGGTGCTAATGATATATATTTGAATTAAGTGATAACTGTGTTTACTTGTTTCTGTTATTGATAAAAGATAAACAAAGCAGAAAGAAAGCAACAGCTATTACCTCAAGTACAACTTTTTAATTTTAAGGGAGATAAACCTATGTTTTCTTATGAGATACGGCCATAATAGGGGTCAAGAGATAGGTTCTAAAACATTGCTTAGTCATAAGTCCATTTTGTTGATGTACCTTTATGTTACATTATTCCTCAAGTTTGGGCTTCTGTCCTTTATTCTCTGTTCTTGCCACAGCAGGTAAAAAAGTGATATAGATATCCTTCTTTGCGATTTTGTCTTTGAGGTTACTCCTCTTTGAGCATTAATTAATATGTAAAAAACTGGCCTTAAAAACAGATGTAGAGTTGTTAATACAATAGTTCTTGTATATTTGAAAAATTTCATACCTCATACATTATAATTAGTTGTCCAGCTTGTTGAAACAAAAGGTATGATCTGTATAGATGTTGCTGCATTTGTATTCTAAATTACACTTACTTACAGTACCATCTGCACCATAAAGGTTAGTTTATGAAAACATCACTCTAGTTGTTGGTATCATTTAAGAAAAATAATTAGTCTATTATCAAAAGGATAGCCATTTTCACCATCCTTTTTTTGTGAATTATTTGTCTTAAGAATTATACATAAGATTTATTCAAAACAGTAACATTGAATTGCTTCATAGAATTGTTTAAATGCATGTCTCTTGAGGAGCGAACAATTATTTAACAGAGATCACATGTCTGATGCAGTGAACCTGTTTAACTTTTTTTAAACTTTCAAATTACAGACTTAAAACAGTGATAGTTCCTATGTTAAGATCACTTGATCTTGTTTGAGCTGGCCAATATACTTCTCTAGATTAAGGAGCAACAGAGAAGGGAAATGATTGCAATTTTTAAGAGGGGCAAAATTAGTTCAGTCTGTCACCCAAATACTGCCATCTGAAGGCTTGATATTTCAGATCTGTCTATCATGGGATGGTCGCCTCCTTATTAGGACCCAATTTATAGTAGTTACTTCCTCTCTGTACTAAGACCAAGATAAACATTTTAAATATTTTGTTTTACTTACCTTAATATTTTACAGATAGTATTCTTCCTGAGATCTTTGTGTTACACATGGCTAAGATGTAGATATATTGGCTTGTTAGAATATTGTCTGGAATCTCTTGATACTACTGTAAGCATCAAGTTAGCTTTGAAAATCAACATGACAAATTACAACCCTAATTTCTTCTTGAGGTTGCTCTTTTTTAGCCAGCAAATTATAAAGTGATGCAAACTTTTCACTGATACCATAGGTTCTTAGCAGTTTTATTGTATACTTTGACATTTACTTAAGATCATTTTCTAAATTTATATAAAGTAAAAATAACTTTTAACCTAGTAATTTGTGATAGCAAAGCTATATAATTAGTTTCTTAAATCTTATGTTTATTAAGAGGTTAATGATGAATGGAAATTTATTCTAAGCTACTACAGATGTTTAAAAGCCCGCCATGTTCTCATGCATCTGTGTTTCTGTAGATATTTTGGTTGAATTTAAATAGAAAAATGTAGAAGAGATGATTTTTTTAAAATTTAAAACATCACTTCATTTCATCAGTATCTTTATTGACATTTGCTTCATTTTATTTCTGCTGTGTACCCGATTCTTTGTTTTGCAATTAGGCATATGAGTTATGGGCTACCAAACTTTTTCAAAAAGGACTATTTAGTAAATATTTTAGACATAATAGACCATACGGTCTCATATTATAACTACACTGCTGTTTTAATCTGAATGTAGCCACAAAGTGCAAATGAGTGAGCATGGGTTGATTCTAAAAAAGTTTATTTATGGACACAAATTTGGATTTCTTACTATTTTTTTGGCTATGAAATTTTGTTAGGAACTCATCCAATTCTTATCACAATCCATACATCTATCCATTGTGTCAAGCCCATTTATACATTTGTTGCCATCATTTTCAAAACATTTTTTTTTGTATTTGTGCTTCTCAATTTTCCCCTCTCTCATGAACCTTTGATCTTTTTTTTTTCATGTCTTACACGAACTGATGTCTTCCTTCATCCACTTTTCTGTTGCCCATCCCCCTGAGAGGGGGTTATATAGGTCGATCACTGTGATGGGTTCCCCTTTTCTGCCCCAACCTTTCCCTTCTCCTTCTGGTGGTATGTCTACTCTCAGTACTGGTCCTGAAGGGTTTATTTGTCCTGAATTCCCTGCGTTTCCAGCTTTTATCTCTACCCATGTATGTGCTCTGGTCTAGCCCGATTTATAAGGTAGAATCGGAGTCATGTTAGTGGGGATGACGAAGCGCTAAAGAACTGGAGGAGAGTTGTGTTTTTCATTGGTGCTATCCTGCACTCTAAGTGACTTGCCTCCTCCCTGCGACCCTTCTGTAAGGGGATCTCCAATTGTCTACAGATGCCCCTCATTCACGATGATAAGATGTTTTGTTCTGGGTCTTTGCTGGCTGATACCTCATCCTGTCGACTCCTTATGACTGCACAGGCTAATGTGCTTCTTCCATGTGGGCTTTGTTGCTTCTCAGTTTGACTGTCGCTTGTGTATCTTCAAGCTTTTGAGACCACAAACACTATATCTTTTGCTGGCCGGTCACCATCAGCTTTCTTCACCACATTTGCTTATGCATCCACTTTGTCTTCAGCGATTGTGTTGGGAAGGTGGGCATCATGGAATGCTAGATTAATAGAATAAAGTGTTCTTGTGTTGAGGGAGTACTTGGGTAGAGGCCCAATGTCCATCTGTTACCTTAATACTAAACTTATAAATATGTGTACATAGATCTATTTCCTCATCATCATATGTAAATATGTTTACATATGTACATGCCTGTATTTAAACCTCTAAATGCCCTTAGCCTCCTGGTTCTTTCCTCTATTTCCTTTTACTCTCCTCTTGTTCCACTATCATGCTCAACCCTCATTTGGGTTTCAGCCATTCCTATTGGTTACATTGCCCTTGATCAATCGATACCAGGCCTCCTGCACCCTCCTCACTATTGATTATAGATCACTTGTTCCCTTGTCCCTGGATGTGTTAGCACCCACTTCCTTTCTCCTTTCTCCCATGTGCCCTGGAGTCTGTTGTTTTCGCCTCCAGATTGTTTATCCTGCTTATTTTATCTAGCTAGACATGCAGAGGTAACAATATCACAAAAACAAGACAGAGCAAAACAAAGCAACAAAATAAAACAAGAACAACTAAACCAATGACAAAAAAAAAAGTATAAATAGTTCAAGATCTGTTTGTCGACCTTTGCAAGTGTTTTGCAGTTGAGCCCGATGGGGCTCTATGCCCTGGCCCCACCATCTATTTTTGGTATTCCCCTGGAACTTCATTGCTCCCTCTGTTGATCTGTTACATGCTTTTAGTGTTTTGTCTTTGTGTGGTTGGATCAGATGGGGCACAATTCCCACCCTGTATCTCTAGGATTGTCTCCCATAGTGCTATGGGTCAGTGAGGGACATGGTTTGTTGTAGTGGGGTCAGCCCTATGGTCCTCTCTCTGCATTAGCTGCTCTGATCAGGAATATCGTCCTCAAGGTTTGGTGGGCCAGCATGTGCTCCACTCTCCCTCCCTCTTTGTTTGCTCCTGTGTGCTCTGATCAGACGTACCCTCTCCCTGAGCTGTAGGTTCAGTGCTGTTCTCTGAAGTGAATTCTTCTGAGGGAAGGAAGGGTGTCCATGTAGTCAGGTTTGGGACTGGCCCCTCAGACCTCGAAATCTTATTCTTTTAATTGTTTTTAATCATTTAAAATCATTAAAAAATCACAAAAAATACTTAAAAGTTTGGGGGCGGGGTAAACATGTAGTGGGTAAAATCTAGTGAGATGCTAGTTTGTCACACCCAGCTATAAAGCAACTTTCCCTGAAGAAGTCGGCTGCTTTGTGTTATTACCTAGTTCTATAAATTTGTGTTTTGTTTTTTAAAATCAGATGATGCTTCAATGAAATATAAATTTTTCGGTTCTTGGCCAGCTAGGCATGCTACAGCACCATTATTGAAGTCATCTGTGATGTTAGGAGCATGGCATCCATTCATTACTGGATGCAGCCCACAGAAGGAGTAGCACCTAGTATCTCTCTCCTTGATAGTTCTAGAAAGTTCTCTGGCTAAGTATTGGTGTCCCATACGATAGGCATTGCTGGCAATCTTGTCAAAAGTGACATTTCCATTGTGCTTAATACTTTTCTGCTGCCTTCTGCTTCTGGGTGCTTCTTTCCTGACTTTGATAATCAGGCCACAGTGACAGGAGACATTTCAATCTGGGCCTTTTTCTTCTGATTCATCATGTTCACTTTTAGCCTTAGTTCCACCCAGCTACTGATTGTCTTGAAATGTTATCACCAACTTTTGGGGGGGAACAAACTCTGATCCTGACGTCCCACAGGTGAACCTCAAGTACACAGTTTGATCTTAATATGTCTTAACATGGGTTTTGTGGCAGAGACTGGAGGCCGCTGGAGTGGGTGAACCCAGATTTAGGAAACGAAGTTGAACCTAGGCCTCCTTTGAGCCAAAAACTAAGAAAAGTTTTTCAGGTTTTAAGTTAAACAACAAATGGAGAAAAGCTAGATGCAGTATTAGCTCTTTGTGTTAGTATAGAAATTTTAACTGAACCTATTTTTGTAACAATTATCATTACCTTTCTTGCAGTATTTCTGTAAGTATAAAGAATTAAGTTAATCTAATTTACTCCATACTTACAAAGCTACCAGCTTTACAAGTATATAGAATTTGCTAGAAATGAATCACAGCGATATTAGATATTCTGTAATTTAAAAAATATATATGAATGACAAACTGAAGATGAAATACATTTAATGACACTGAAAAGAAATGGCATTGATTTTTCTGCATTATAGAATTATTTATTCATCCTTTGCCTATAGTAATGAAACACTGTGTGGAACAGTTACGCTTAAAAAGTTGTTAATGTAGTTCATATTAATTAAGCTTACATGGTGTGAGCAGGTAATATAATTCATTATGATATACCTAATCAAAGTAATTTTAAATGTTTTTCAATTACGCCACTTGTCAGTCTTATTCAGTGTGAGAGTTTGGCACTATTTTATCTCTTAAGATTGTGGTGCTTCAGAGTAGAACTGAAGTGCATAGGGTTTTCTTGGCTGTGATCTTCATTGGAAGCAGAGAGCCAGGCCTTTCTTTTGTGGCATTACTGAGTGGATTTGAACTGCCAGTCTTTCAACTCAAATCATTGGCACCACCTCGGAACCATCTTTGTATTCCTTCCCTTTTTTATTTGCCGCCATCCACTAATAGAATAAGCTAGTAGATAAGCCATTGCCTATAGACTTGGTCTTCCATTGAACTTGAGTCTTTGTTGCTAGGTAAATAGAATAGTGAGGATTTTGGAGGTGGGGGGGATCCTCACTTTCCCTTTCTGATCTATACCCATAAAAACAGGACAAGTTCAGGATCTTAAAAAAAGAACTTATGATATTCTTCCTGAACCAGACTTTTTCCTCAGTATTCCTCCTTTTGGTGACTATTGCTATCAACTCCTAGTGTGCGAACCAGACATTACCCTTTCTGTCACAAACTCTCACCAAATCTTGTTAATTATTTTCTCCTCGACACTTCTCTGTTGTTTTACTGCCCTAGCACAAACAACTGTCTTCTCCTACCTGAATCATTAGGGTGGCCTGCTAACTACTACCATTCTGGAACATATAGTTAGAAACAAAGAAGCTAGAGTACTTCCTAAGTAATAGTGTTTGACATTCTACTTGACTAAGTAAATTAGCTTTTACCTTGCTCATTTTCATTATTAGGTAGGTCGACATAATGAACTTAAAAGAAACTATAGATAGTTCCTTGGTTTTTCTACATAGAGCCTGTCATATTAAGTTTCTACCTATGCCAAGAGTTGTTTACTTGTGTATGTTGTTGTTGATGTGTACTGTGGAGTCGAGTCCTACTCTTCAGTTGCCCTTGCCAGACAGAGTACAATTACCCTGCAGTTTTCTTGGAGCAAATCACCAGGTCTTTTCTTCTGCAAAGTCACCAGTGAGTTCAAACTATACTGGTGATCTGGTTAGTAGACAGGTGCTTAACTACTGTACCACCAGATCTCCTTACCTGTTCATAAGATTGCATTTTATGCGTGAAGAAACGGAGACAGAGAACTACTTGATGAAACAGGAGCCAAATTTAGTGTTAATATTTATACTTGTCTTCCATTTGAAAATTTGGGGTTAGGGCTGAGACCCGGTGGCGTGGTGGTTGTGCGCGGGATTGTGGCCCACTGGGACGGAGGTTCAATTCCAGCAGTGGGGCTGGGCCTCCTACTCCCACCGCCGGAGAGCTGTAATGCCAAAAAAAAAAAAAAAAAAAAACCCAAACCAAAAAAAAAAAGAAAATTTGGGGTTGATAATATCTTATTCATTCATTTATTCATTCAACTGATGCAAGTGTGCTTCAGAAAGTTTGTGAGAAAATTCTGTTGTCTTTTAATTACATTATTTCATGAACTCTTTGAAGCCCCTTCATATTATTGAGAGTCTGTTATGAGAAAGGCACTGTTTGTTGCACAGAAACACTACCATGGACAAGTAGAAGTTCCTGCTTATAAGATTTGTGCCAGCTCACGAATACAGCTGCAAACTGAGTATAAATTTTCCAGGGAATTTCAGAACCATGGAGCATACATAGGTCTGTCTTGGCAGATGTATGACCTCTGTTAGCAGGATATTGCTAGTTTGGGACTATGAATAAAGTATTTGGGCCTTAGGGTGTCTTGCTCGTGAGCTGGTATTCTCTGTACCTCTTTAACTTGGAGTGATGTGGCGTCTGAGTATGTGCCAGATATGTCCATGAGCACCCACTTCTGTTTAGCGATAAGCTAGAAGTCTCAAAGGACTTAGCATATAGTTGTACTCAAGTAGTACATGCATGCATCACTGTGACTTAGTATAGCAGGAAAGACTGGCTGATTTTTGAGAAACACTTTATATGCTCTTCCTCCCTTTGCTCAGCAGTGAAAGTGTAACAATATGTATTCATTGCTTCTATCCAACAAAGCTGGTAGGGATGCCGCATCCAAGGTGCTTTTTAGGAGCACCTGCTTCTTTAACCTGTACCAAAATTCAATTTCTAGATATCAGCCACCTGCCAATATGCATGCAGAGCTCTCCAGAGATAGCACAGGTACCTGTTAACTCTGGATGGAGGTTGTTGAGGTGGATTTGAAAAGAACTATCATTAATTCGTATAAATTGCTTTCTTGTCATACTTTGGGAGTTATTTGTTTTAAGGAAATCTTAAATCCAAATCAAACTTTTTAGGTAGAAAGATGTTGCAGTATAGTTTTAATTTGAGCCACCAGTGGTAAGGGAATAATAAAATAAATGGCCGTATAGCTATGGAAAATGTAGTAAGATGAAAAATTGCTTTCATTATCGATGGAAAAACATAAAGTCTAAAGAGTAGTGATTTAGTTGCTAGATATCTTTCCTAATATTGAGATTTGTGAATGCCCTTTAAAAATATAGGAAAGTTAACTTTTCATTTTGTAAAATTTCAAAAAATTTTAGAATGAGTATTACAGTGAACCCTATGTGTCCAATCATCAGTTTTAACAAAGACTTTAAGAGATCCTTTTTGGTTATTAGTCAAAAACAACATTACATTAATTAAAACCTGTCTACACTGCATTATGTTATTAATGTAGTAAGGATCAATTTAGATCAATATGTGGTTTTTCTGAAACACATGTTTTTTTAACTGCTACCATCATTTTCGTCATTAAAGTTAGTTAGGTCTATTTTGGTGAACATTTTTCAGAAATAAAAATGGTCTTGGTTTGACCTTTACCTTGAGTAGTTTCAGTAATAAAAATTGAACGACATAATTGTTGGTATGTTGTATGTAATAGACTGTGATTTCTTATTTAAATAAGTATATATATTGAACTTTTTCCCTTCAGATTGTGTAAAACTCTGATTTGGTTAAGTTAAAAGGGGTCAGGGGTGTCTTGAGCAGGTAACTAACTCCATGATTTTGGCATGTAAGTCAAGGAAAACAGTCCAGCCGAGAATGGCTGGGTGTAGACTATATATGGCTGTCTCGTTTAGCAGCACTTCATTCAGGAGAATGATAATATCATGAACTTTCAGAATCTTATGCAAAATGGTTGAATTACAATTGTTGAAAGCATTTTTGAATCCTAGGGACTGTAACTTTATTTCCCCCAAAAAAAATCTGTGCAGAAAAGACAATAAGTCAGCATGGTGCTATTAGTTACCTGTGTATAGTAGTGACTTTTTCTTTACTTTGGGCTTTTCCTCATTCTGTTTTATAAATGCATATTTTGAAAATTCATGCAGATAAATTGATATTGGACATCAGGGTTTTTGAATGATTATATAGATTTGCTAGAAGATAGAAGTGTAAATTTGAGGACCAGCCAGATATATAAATACATCTACCATTCTGTCTTAGCTTAATATATAAAACATGTGAAAATAATCAGACCCTTAGTTTCTTTGTAGCACTGAACATAATTTTTATCTTTTATTCAAGTTGACTTAAAAAAATCTCATGTACCGTATATACATGTGTATAAGCTGAGTTTTTCAGCACATTTTTAATGCAGTTTTTGTGGTAAATTTAGGTGCCTGGTATTTGGATTGGCTTATACACAAGAATATACAGTTTTTAGGTAAAGTTAAGAGTTGTTTTCATTAAGAGGAAAAGTTATGATTTAACTTTATGTGCTACTTTATATCTATAACCTAAACTTCTGGTTTTCTCCTGAATCATAACATGTAGAGTTGGAAGTGATAGTTCTTTTTTTTTTCTTTTCCAGTTTTTTATCAAGCTGGTTAATTTTCACTAAGTATGTCTTCTGGGCATTTAGCATAGTTATGACTTCTGAGTAGAATAGCTTGTTTCATTGGAAGTCTTATGAAGAAACTTTCCTTTCCCCTCTCATTTCTTCTCTAAAAGTAGAAAACAAGTGGCTAAATGAGAGTAATCTCTTGTCTGGTACTATCCTTATGTTGTTTCTTTTCTCACAGCACTTTCTTGGTGTGTAATTTGCTTATTTTCTGGAATTTAATAATATACCTACTCCTCATTCTCAACTCTTTTGACATTTATATTAATGACAATAGTAAGAAACCTACTTTCTTACTATATTGTGTATTGAGGTGCATCGGGCAGTAGATAAGAGTAATTTTGACCATGATCTTTGTAAGTTTTTGTGTCATTGGGCAGTGCCATGGTTCTCAATGGATCAGTAGTTACGCAGCAATGAAGTTTGGCAATTACGTAAAAATAGGGTTTGATAGCTATGTAATGATGAACTCATTCTTCATTTTATGATCTGATGTCATCTCTTCTTTTCATTTTGCCTAATGGCCTGGTCTTTGGAACTTAACTATGTCAAATGAGAAGTGGTTTATAAATACTCGTTTCCATTGAGTGGATTCCGACTCATAGGACCTTACAGGACAACACAGAGCTGCTCTCTTTGTTTTCAAGTCTGTCCGTCTTTAATGGAGCAAACAGCTTCTCTTTCTCCTGCAAAATAGTGTTTCTGAACCATCAAGTATGGTAGTTAGTCGTCCTAGTGCTTGTCCTGCAGTGCCACATACACTCTTAGTGGGTATATAACTGAACTCACTAATCTTACCTTCCGGTAGCAAGTGTAGTTTCAAACTGCTGACCTTTTGTTTGGCAGTCTAATGAACAATACATCATACTACCAGTGTTTTCTGCTGTCAGAGTTACAGTCTCAGACACTCACGAGGACAGTTAGACTCTGTCTCCTTGGGTTGCTGAGGCAGAATCCACTCAGTCACAGTGTGTAAGTGGAATATAATAAGGAAAGATTGTCAAAAGCATATGCTATAGTGACACGTCAATGGTTTATACACATTATCCCATTTAATTCACATAACCTATGAGTTAGGTTCTATTTTCACTAGAATTTACAAAGAAGGAGATCAAGTAACTTGCTGTAAGGGCATTTTGACAGTAAGTAGCTGAGCTTGGATTTCAATGCAGGCATTGTGATACCATTGCTGTGCTCTTAACCATAAACCTATATTGTTACAATAAATGTCCACAGAAATATATATATATATATATATTTCACAGAAATATATTTTAGTAGTTGTATGGACATGACTTGAGATGAAGTTTATAAAATAATATTTATGTTGATAGCTGTATGTAAACATTTAGAATATTTGACCCTTGTTTATCGTGATACATTGTTTAAGTTTGTACTTAAATATGTGGATAGTATTCATTTTGGACTTCTTACATTATCAAATATAATTGTGTATAAGCTGAGCTTTTCAGCACATTTCTAATGCAGTTTTTGTGGTAAGATTAGGTATTTTGACTGATAGTCGGGTTGGATTATACTCAAGTATATACGGTATGATATAGAGAGAGCTTCCTTCCCTGGTCAGAGATAAATTTCTCTGCTGCAGATTGAATGTAAAAAATAAAAACTGCTTTGTAGCCCTTTTCTCACCTGCAATGATTGGGTTAAGATAGGTCAAGAAAAGGAATACTGTGAAACAGTAAATAGTTGCTGTCTTTTTAGCTTAATATCAAATGGTTGCTTACCCTAAAGTGTAGGATTTTGAGGAGCAGGGAAATCTTGGAACTTTTCACTTTTATATTTTTGTATTGCTTATTATAATAAATATGCATTACATTAATAATAGGATAAAGCCACGAATCTGAAATAAATTCTCATATAGTTAGTAACTTAAGCACTTAGAGCATCTTCTCACATGACTTTCTAATACCAAAGAGGAAGTCATTATTAGGTTAAGTTTATCACATCCTTATTTTGGAACTTTCCTAGAGTTCACCTCCCTATGTATATAGACTCCCATTTCTTTCAAATCCATGTGCACATCTATGTACACCTTTCTTCTAGAGCAGTGGTCGGCAACGTTTTTTTCAAGTGGGTCATTTTTCAATTGTTTTTCACAAAAATTTTTGCTAGTGGGTCACATCACTACTATTTTAGAGTATGCATTATCTTAGAATACAGAACATAAAACATTATGCAGATGGGATAATCTAATATACATTAAATATAGAATTACAAATTTATTATCAAATCTATACAACTTGAAAGAAATCGTAAAATGTTATCAGAAAAGTAAACACCATGTAAATAAAGTGAACCCCCCCACAAAAAAAAGAACACATGATTCTGAATTTTCGTTAGTTAACCTGTTTTGCGATGAATTGAGAATGACTTTCTTTTGGGAAAACAGCTGTTCAAATGAGTAGCTGAACCCAAAAGCAAAAAAAAGTAAAAGAAGTAAAAAAGTAAAAAGAAATCAACGTTCTTTATCAAGGAAAACTTGGAAGTGGTGTCCAACATGTAGCTATCATTCTTAAGTCATTTTCATCAGTGGCTTCAAGTTGTCTTTGTAAAGCCTTGAATTTGTGCATATTGCTGAGTTTTTGAAGTCAATTAACTCCATATCCAGATTTTCAATTTCAAGGAAATTGAAATATTGCAGGCCCAGCACGACCTCCATTTCATCAGGCTTTATTATAAAACTGAACATAGGACCATGGACTTTAAAGTTCTGAAATCAGGTTTCAAATTCTGCTTGAATGACATCTATGTAAGTTTTAAGCATATCTACTTCTGCATTTGTAATTTCTTTATGAGTTTTTACTAAAGGAAAATAAGTAAATGTTTGTTTCACTTAGTCACCCTGAAATAGAACTATGTTACAACTATCTTTTCCATTCTTCATAAAGTTTGAGAATTGACTGTTTCTTGCCCTGTAAGCGCAAATTTAAATCATTGAAATGTTTAGTAATATCTACTAAGAATTTTATTCAAGAAGCCAATTTTTATCTTTCACCACTTTCACTCATAAATATTTCAATTGCATGAATGCATTCCACAAAACAATTTAGAACCTTTCCTCTGCTTAACCAGCGAACTTCCGTATGCATTAATATATCACTATATTCACATTCAATTTCTTCTAAAAATGTCCTAACTTTTCTGTGATTCAAGGCAGAACGAGCTATAATTGTGTTAGTAATTTTCATCACTGTGCTCATCACTTCATTGGACTGTTTCGAGGAGGCTTTTGCACATATATTTTCTTTATGAATTATACAGTGGGATGAAAGTAGTGGTCTTCCAAATTCCTTCTGCTGTAGGTTTACAAAGCCAGCATGTTTTCCTAACATTGCTGGAGCCCCATCAGTTGTGACAAAATAATTTTTTCTTCACATCAAAAACATTTCCATTTTTGAATTTAATGAATTTTTGAACTTCCTTTCTTAGTACGTAACACAGAACTTTTCATGAATAACTGGAGAATCAATAGCTCCTTAACAAGCAACTATTTCAAGCTTTGCAGCATAACTATGTCAGTACTTTCATCCACAGACAAGTCCAGCGATCTATCTCGTTCAAGTCAAACTGTGCATGTTGCTTTTCATTTGTTCAGCGTGTCTCAAAGAAGGCAACCACCGACAGCCAGCTGCCCATGGCTGTTTCACCAAATCCAAAGCACCACGGTGCACTGTCTACTGCCAGCCATCTCGACATAAATCAAAAGCACTCACTTTAATTCGTTGGCAAGAATCTACCGATTGTCGTAATTAAAAGTTGTTTACTGGGTCACTAAAATTTTCCTGTGGGTCATAGGTCGGCAACTACTGTTCTAGAGCATTCTTTAGAGATAGATAGAGATGCTTACTTGAGTGGCTATGGCTTGTCAGTGTCTCAAATTTCTTAGCTTACAGATGTCGGCTCTATATTAGCGTATGTGTGTACGTAACTACACGTGTGTCTGCATGCACCTGTGTGTTACGTCTCCTGGAGGAGCCCTGGTGGCAGAGTGGTTGCAAGTTAAGTGTGTGATCTACAAAGTTGTGGCGGTCTGAAGTCACACAAAACCACACTAGGAAGAAAGAGCTTTCTACTCCCATGAAGTTTCAATCGCAGAAACTCACAGTGGCGCTTTCAGCCCTGTCCCAGAGGGCTGCTGTGTGTTGACATCGGCTTGCTGGCAGTGAGTTTGGTTCGGTTTGTAAATACTACCTACTACGCAGTTGTCTGCATGGTTACGTTCCAGGGAGGGTTTTTTTTAAGGCATCCCTGCCCTCTGGTGGTCGTGGGAGCTACCCAGCCTTGCTGCTGCTGGATTTGAACTGCCAAACCAGTGGGCCGCAGTCCCGCACTCAACCACTAGGCCACCGGGGCTCAGCCATGGTTAAGTTCCAAAGACCAACAAGTCATTATGTGAAAATTGGCATCAAGTGAAAATGAAAGATGACTATACATCATAAAATCGAGGGTGACTATCATTTCATAGCCATCAGTTGTCAGGATAACTACCAAGCCACTGAAAATCATAATCCAAGCAAATTGACACCCAAACTTTAACATCCAATTGGCACGTAAATCATTCCTCAGTCAGTCTTTGCTGTTAATGCACATAATGCACGATAGTAGATTTTTTACTATTGTGATAAGTAAAATGCCTAGTAACGAACAGTTGAACAACTGATAAGAGGAATAAGTGTGTAATGTATATACATAACACACAAAGTAAGATTACTTATTTTTAAAAAGGCGAATCATAATAAACCTGAGACTAGAGAAAGAGGAGCTTTAGCAGTACTACATTAATATAAGAAAATTAGGCATTGAAATATATGCTCTTCTGCATACAGAAAATTTTAATTTTAGGAAGAAAGCTAGAAGCAATATATATGTTAATATTTATTGAACATTTATGTTTTAGCCTACAAATATACACACATTTATTGAATGTTCTCTGAGGAGTTTTGTTTTTCCAAAAGTTTTTTTAATCAGATTATTTGAACATTAAATTTATCTTTGTTCATAATCCAAAATAGTTACCTCAAGTTTGCTGTTTTTTTGTGTTTCCTTTTATTGTATATTTGTTTTCTAAACTCTTTGGCACAGTTTTCTGGGGCATTCAGTTGCTGTGATACAGATCAGGAGAGAGTTTTTTTTTGGGGGGGGGGTGCTGCCAATTCTGAGCATTTATAGCTTTTGGTTTGTTGGGATTCGGCTTTTTGTTTTTTTGAAGTTTGCTTTCTGTGTTTGTAACAATTGTATTTTTATTTTTCTATATCCTCTTAATTCCAGACTTTTCTTTCTCTCCCCCCTACATTTACTGTTGAACCATATTATTAAGAAATGCACTTGATGAAAATGCAAGCTCTGTCTATTGTTAGTGTTTTCCCTCAAAGATTCTTTAAAAAAAGAAACAAACAAAAACCCCTAAAGCATCTTTCCTTTTTTATTTTATTTTTTCCCTAAGAAGCAAGTTTAATTCTGAGCTCGTCATATAAATCTATTTTCTGACTCCATTTTACATATAAAGAAGCGCAACATGGAAAGGTTATGAAATTTGCCTGAGTTTGCACAACTATTGATGTTTATTTTAAATTTAAGAAAAATTAGTTGGCAGACTTTATTTATTAGCAAGAATAACGAGAAACCCTGGTGTCCCAGTGGTTGAGCTTTTACTCACCAACCAAAATGTTGGCAGTTTGAAACTACTAGTTAAGCTACAGGATGAAGGTGTGGTAGTTTGCATAATGAGTACAGCCTTGCTGACCCTATGGGACAAGTCTGTTCTATTAGTGTCCCTGTGAGGTACAGCCAACTCTTTGACAATGGGTTGGGCTGGAATAAGAATAAAATGGAAATGTAAGTTACTCTCACCTTCCAAACTCATGAGAATAGAGAAGCATAAACCAAAACTCTTTATGCTTTACTAGACTGAATCTTTTTACATGAATAATTTGATCTCAGAATGTCTGAATCCCTTGCTGTAATTATTTTAAGAGAATTTTTGAAATGAGCGATAACTTAGAGATATATAGCAAGGTATTTGATTCTAGATCAGACCTATCTTCTCTTTACCACATAAATTGTGGGATTCAGTTCTTAGTTCTTATTCTTCTCATTTGATGTTAAGTAGTTGGGATTTGACGAGAGGGCATCCCCCCAAATTCCAGAATTATGCTGGACAGAATGGAGCTTTTTAAGTCACATTTTTCCTGTTAGGCAAGCATCAAGCAACTCACACCTAGTTAGTAGACCCAGTGGCATCACCTTGGAAGGTTCTCGCTGGTCACAGTCTTTTCATGGAAGCAGTTTTGCTAGAACCTTGTTTTTTGTGATGACTGATTTAAGAGAAGCATGTGCAGCTGTGAAATTTTGTTCCCTGCTCAAGAAAAATGCTGCAGAAACTGTTGTGATTTTGAACACAGCTTAAAAGGACAGAACTTTGGGGAAAACTCAAGTGTACAAGTGTTTTTCTCATTTTAGAAAAGGTAAATTGTTGATTGATGGCAAACCTTGTTCTGAATATCAGTAAACTTCCTGAACATGTTGAGGAGAATGTCAACCCTAGTGCATTTGGAATTTGTTGATGAAAATGTCAACACTAGTGCATTTGGAATTTGTTCCACCAGATCAGATTGTTAATCAAGTTTTCTGTTTAGAGGTTCCGAAAAGATAGCTTAACTTTTCAGACTGACAAAAAAGGTTTGATTTGTGGCAGGTGGGCTGGTCTTGCCACCACAACGATGCATCTACTTATGCAGCCATCTCAGTGTGCCAATTTGGGGCAAAAACAGCATGCTTCTCTTGCCCTTTGCCCCTTACTCACTGACCTCACTTTGTGGGACTTCTTTTTGTTTCTGCAAATACAGAGGGACATGAAAGGACAGCAATTTGATGACATACCAAACACGAGTTTGAAAAATGTTTCTAAAATGGAATCGCCAATTTGACACGTGTATTATGTGTAATGGAACATACGTTGAAGGTGGCAAGTTGTTTTGTAAAAAATATATACATAGCTTTGGAGGGAAATTCCTGTATTTTGGGCATCCTCGTGTGTGTGTATATATATATATATATATATACATGTACAGCACATATATTTGCATGGGTAGGTGGATGAGGATATATACCATATATATTTGTGTATAAGCTGAGTTTTTCAGCACATTTTTAATGCAGTTTTTGTGGTAAAATTAGGTGCCTTGGCTGATATTTGGGTTAGCTTATGCTCAAGTATACATGGTACATGAGGTGCTATTGAAAAGAATGGGAATTCAAAAATACCGCATTGTGTTCACATTAAACCTTGGACTATGAGACAATTGTTCTAACAGAAAAAAAAAGGATTACTGCATGATTTAAAATCAGGAAAGGGGTGTGCCATGTCATCATTCTTATTCAATATATCTACTGAACAGATAATCTAAGAATCTGGACTATACACAGAATGGAGTATAAAGATTCGAGGAACACTTGATAACTTGTGATTGCAGATTATATAACCCTGTTTGAAAGTGAGGAGGACTTGAAATATTTGCTGATAAAGCTCAAGAACTGTAGACTTCAGTGTGGATTGTGGTTCAGTGTTAAAAAACACAAATTCTCACAATTGGACAAATGGCATGATAAATGGAGAAAAGATTGACATGGTCAAGAATTTCATTTTACATCCACAGTCAATGCTAACAGAACGGGCAGTCAATCAAAAGATGCGTTGCATTGGGTAAATCTGTTGTACAGGATTTCTTTAAAGCTTTTAAGAGCAATGATGTCACTTTGAGATCCGAGGGCACCTGTCCAAAGCTCAGGGAGGCTACTTCTTTGAAGCGGTAAAGTTCCTGGGTATCACTTGGAGGATTAAGGTATACCTGATCATCCTGTGCCATTTTTATATAGATGCATGTGAAAGAATTGATGTATTTGAATTATGGTGTTGGCGAGTAATATGGACTGTACCATGAACTTTCAGAAGAACAAACAAATCAATCGCTCTTGGAGGAATAATTGGAGTGTTCTTTAGAAATGTAGATGACAAGACTGTCTCCTGTACTTTTGGACTTGCTGCCACATAGGAGAGACCAGTCCCTGGACATGGATATCATGGTTTGTAAAGTCAAGGATCATTAGAATGGAGAAAAGTCCTCAAGGAAATGGATCAACACATTGGCAGCAACTGTGGAATCAAGTATAACAATACTGTGCAATGTGTTGTTTTATGGTACATGGGCTCACTATGAGTTAGGACTGACTAGTCATTTAACAACGTGTGAGAGAAAGAGAGGGAGAGATAGAAGAGGGCATGAAAACTGCTGTCATGGCTCAAATTATTCTTATTTTATCAAGACCTTTTTAGTATAAGATTGTGTGATTGACTCTGATTTGGGTAATAACATTCCATGTTAAATATTTTGTGTGAAATTTCGGGGTGATAGCTATACGTTTTAGCAAGAATAGTAGAACATCAGTATAATTAGATGATATTTCTTACTACTAATAAAATATTTTTACTGGCATTTGCAGTTTCTTTCAAAACAAGCATTTTTGCATAATGGATTTTGAGGAAATTACTTTTGAGAAAATTTTGCTTCTTGTAATTTTCATATACGTATCAAAAATGGCAGTTTTCTTTCTTAAAGTATCGAAATCTCAGTAGGGAAAGAGGGGAAGGGATGGAAAAGCCAATACTAGGGGCTCAAGGGAAAAGGCAGATGATTGGAGAACGATAACAGCAGCAGACATGCGAAGGTGTTTGGCACAGTATGTTTATTTATGTATTGTGAAAAAACATGTACAAGCCCTCAATAAAATGATTAAGAAAAAAAAGATAGAAATCTCTGAAATAGGTCCTCTAGAGCACCGGGAGCCAGCAAACTATTTGTTGTATGGCCTGTGAGTTTTGAAAGTTTTTAATGTTTTTACATAGTTAAAGACAATCCAAAGGAGAATAATTTTGTGATATATGAAATTTAAATTTCAGAGTCCATAAATAAAATTTTGGAACACAATCAACTGCTTTTATGCTACAACTGTAGGGTTTGTAGTTGGGACAGAGGCCATATATAGCATTCTTACCACTTCAGACTGCTGCTGAGGTTCACTACAAATTTCAGTGAGAGTTGACAGCATTTTGAGTGCCACATGAATTGTCAATCTGCAACATTTTATTTTAGTTTTGTCATTACCAGTGCATATCTCTCATGTCAAAATAGAAGAAGAAAAAAGTGGATTTTGAAAGCCATGTTTTTAGATGTAATAGAGTGAATTATTTTGTTAGTGAGTTATATAGCAGAGATGGAATAAAATAATATAATGCATATCAAAATTATAGACTAAGCACTTGCCACAATATCGCCAACTCAGGAGAATAACAGAAAAATAAGAATATTTTATCACAGCTTAATTTCTTCATAGAAACAACATGATACTATTACCAAAATAACTATGTTTGAGTACAGTAGATTAAAAAATCCCCAATACATGGGTAAATATATCTATGTGCATATATTTATAGGTTTGGTAGTAAGGTAGCAGATGGACATTGGTTCTCTACTCAAGTACTCCTTCAATGCAAGAACACCTTGTTCTGTTAACCTGCCATTCCATCATGCTCACCTTCCTGACACTATCACTGAAGACAAAGCGGGTGCATAAGCAAATGTGGTGAAGAAAGCTGATGGTGCCCAGCCATCAAAAGATACAGCACCTGAGGTCCTAAAGGCTTGAGGATGAGCAAGCGGCCATCTAACTCAGAAGCAACAAAGCCCACATGGAAAAAGCACACCAACATGAGGTGTTGATGAGATCAGGTATCAAAGACCGACAACAAAAAATCATATCATTGTGAATGAGGGGGATTGTGAAATGGAGACCCAAAGCCTATATGTAGGCAACTGGACATCCCTTTACAGGAGGATCACGGAAAGGAGATGAGCCTGTTAGGGTGCAGTATAGCAGCGATGAAGCAACTTTCCTCTAGTTCTTTAATGTTTCCTATTCTAAATCTGGCTTGAGCAGAGGGTGTACATGGGTATAGATAACAGCTGGAAACAGGGAATCCAGGACAGATCAACCCCTGAGGACCAATAATGAGAGTAGAAGATACCAGGAGGGGAAGGGGAAGGTGGAATGTGGGGTAAAAAGGGGGAACCGATCACAATGATCAACCCCACCCTGGGAGATGAACAACAGGAAAGTGGGTGAAAGGAGACAGTGGACAGTAAGATATGGGAAAATTATAATTTATAAATTATCAAGGGTTTGGGAGGGAGGGAGGGGAAAAATCAGCTGAGACCAAGTACTCAGGAAGAAAGAAAATGTTTTGAGAATGATGGTGACAACAAATGTATAAATGTGCTTGACACAGTGGATGTATGTATGAATTGTGATGAGTTATAAGAGTCCCCAATAAAATTATTTCTTTTTAAAAAACAGCAAAAAAATCGAAACTTCCAGAGAAAATAAACTTGTTTAAGACTATTAACCTTTTGGTAAGAATAGTCTATTTAAGAATATTAAGATTGTGCTGAGCCCCGGTGGTGTAGTGGTTGTGTGCGGGACTGCGGCCCACTGGGATGGAGGTTCGATTCCAGCTCCACGAAGCAAAAACTGGGCCTCCTACTCCCACCACCAGAGGGCAGTGATGCCCCCCCCCCAAAAAAAGAAAGAATATTAAGATTTTAGAATGCTAGAAGCAATATCCAGGGTCAACTGAAAAAACAAGGTAAATGATATTGAGTGGTGTCCCTTGGCTCTTAAATTAACATATGTTACCGATATTGTTACTTATTTATTTTAAGGATTAAAAAAAGCTACATCTGAAGTTGCTGAGAAATTAGTCTTGCTGAGTAGTCTGTAAGAATATTTTTAAACTTGAGAAATCACTAAGGATAATATGAAGTGGAATCTGCTAAGATGTGTTAAAATTGATGGTGGTAGAAATTTGTATGGTATAGGAAAAGATAGAGGCTTAGTTCAACAGATTTAAAAGGCTTGTAGATATAAGATATTCAAAGTCTTTATTTTTTATGTATGGTAACTATTATACATTGTACTTATTATTCTTCAATATGTCCTTTGCAGAAAATATTGAATATATTCATGTGTTATTGAATCACTACTGTCAGGGTGAACCTCTCCATTCTCCTTCGCGAGCATAACCGTCATCACCTGCATGAATTTTAGTTAGAAATTCAATAGCACATCCTTTCTTGCCCAGTAGTGATATTTAATGCAGGTTTTTTTTTGGGGGGGGGTATTTACTGCAGAGATTGGAATTTTTCTCCAATTAATCACTCTTAACCACTCGTACCCAATAGTGATTGACTGGAAATTAGCAGTTTGGGTAGACTTGATAATGTTTCTTAATGAATTTAGCTTAAAATTACAAAACAAAAATTTGTTAATAGGTGAAACTTTGGTAAAGTCATTTTACTTGCAACTAAGGTTTGAACTGTGAATAATGTGAAGCTGCCCTACATACTTCCCATAGGGTAAAAAAAGGGAGAGTATTCATTCTCACACAAGTTTGTATGGGTATATTTTATGCCACTTACCTACAGTGTCTCAGACATTGATGCAAGTGCAATATCTGATATATTTTAACATCTATTTAATTGTACAATTGAGGAACTTCTATCTAACCTTGAATTGGAAGTAATTAATCTGCAATGTAATAACATACTAAAAGGCAAATATCAAAAGAAAAACCTATTGATATTCTATCACTTCTTTCCAAGTAATGAATATACCTGATTAAAACCGAAAGCTGTGAATTAATCAGTATTTGGTAGTGCCTGTCTGTGAAATGATGAAATACATACACTTTACAGAGCCACAATAACAGTTGAGCATTTCAATCAATTTGTAATAGGAAACCCCAATTAAATATCATTTCATTCCCCTCAAGAGATTTCCATTTTTCATACTAATAGACTTGTATTTTTAAAAATTTTACTTGGTTATTATGTTTTAAGCTTTATCAATAAAGAGTTTGGAAATTTTCTCTGATTATACAAGGGTAAGTAAAAAAGTACTGCTATGAAATTCTAGAAGTCTTTATTAAACAAAAATAATCAAAATATTAAATTATTGTTTCTTGGTTTATCTTCTAAGTCTATCTTCTGAAGGCATTCAGTTGTATCTCTCTAACCTGTTCTTTGAGAACCCTGCCCACATCACAACAACAGTTTGGGCATCTTTTTACTGTTTTAAGGTGCTGTCGAGTGTGTGTAATGTAATCTTGTCTTGCGCTATCTTCCCAGTTGTTACTGTTGAACCCATTGTTGCACCCACTGGGTCCATGTATCTCCTTGCTGATGTTTGCTTTGTTCATTGACCCTCTCCTTTACCAAGCGTGATGGTCCTTTGCCAGGGGACAGTGCCTCCTGATAAAATGTCCAAAGTCCATGAGACAGATTCTCTCCGTCCTCACTTTTAAGGAATATTCCAATTGCACGTCTTCTAAGACAGAGTTTTCTTTTAGCAGATGTGCACAGGAATTTCATGATTCTTCACCAAGACCAAATTTCAAATGCATTGTTCTTCCATATTCCTAGAGGAACTCAGATTATATTCCTTTTCGATGTTCTTTGAGTTACAGGGGAAAATCTTCTAAAGGGCTAGAACTTTTTGTCATTCCATATAAAGTGGATTTTTTTTCCTATTTGTGTATATAAGGACTATTGTAAAATTTATCAAGTTTGTGTTGAATATTTAGATTGTAGTTTTCCAATCCATGAACATAGAACATCATTTCATTTATTTATTTAAGTTCTTTTCATACCTTTCATTAGAAGACAATAAAACTCATCTGTAGGATCCCTGGTGGCACTGCGGGCTAGGTATGTTAGACAGCTAATTGCAAGAATGGTGGTTCAAAGTTACCAGCTGCTTCATGGGAGAAAGATGAAACTGTTCCCATCAAGTTTTGTAGTTTGTTGCTGTGCACTGGAATCACTCAATGGCAGTTTCTTTGGATTGGGTAGATAAATTTTTAACCTTGATAGAGGGTGTGTACAAAGGGCTAATGTAATTTGGCAATGTTCTCCAAGTGATTCTATATTATGGATAACAGGCTTCCCATGCCCTTTGAAAAAACTTATTTATGTCTATTCCAGCCTTTTGTCAGTTAAAGTGATCAGACATACGAGTTTAATTGAAGTCCATCGAGAATTTATGGTGCTCTAGTCCAAGTACTAAAATTACATATGGATGGTAATTTTTTTAATTTTCAAGATGACTGCTTAAAAATTGGCATGTTACCTCTATGATTTGATTGATGTATGGGAAGGTTTTTTTTTTTTAATGGAAAGTTTTTACAAACTTCTCAGAGAATGGAATTTTTCCATGAAATTTTTAGAAACTCCCATCTATGAGTGTGTGTTCCATTTACCCTTTAGAAGCTAGCAATTATCAACAGACTAATATATTTCCAGAGGTGTGACAATAAGTTAGTCTTTCGAGTTTAAAATATACTCAGATAATGTATTTGTAAACAAAATAATGATTTCCAAACTTAGTTGACTGCCCTTTAGTAAGGTAAAAACAAACGAACACACACACACAAACACACACACAATCAGTGCCTGTCTGACAATTACAAACTTTTGTATGGTAGATCAAAATCCAAGATAAAGTATTAGGTATCTTTTTGTAGGACCTCTGTCTTTCCAGGGCCAACCAGGGGGCAGTATCACCCACTCTGGGAAAAGGAACATTTATACTCATTGAAGTCCCAGCTATTCACATCTATTGTGATCATTCTGGGAGGAATTGTATTTTTCAAACTGTAAACCCTGATCATTTGGGTTTTGGGTTCAGAAATCACAACTCGTGATTTCTTTCTTTAATGACTTCGATTAGACTAGAAACTATTAACGTATACTGCATTTAGATAGGTTAAATATTTTGAAGATTTTAATATGTATATGTATATAATATGTATATACTGAGTTGGGAAGAATTTCTTTTTCTGTGTGGGTGGTTACAATGAGAGGAGTCAGAGTCTACTGAAGAATAAGATGTCCTATGGGTATAGGAACATAATTAGAGTATTACAGGACTCTGAATTTCATCATTCTTTAGCATTCACGCATAAACTTTGGATTGACATTTTAACTAGCCACATGTGCACATATATAAAATTTGTGTATGCATATATACATATTTGTATACGCACACAGATATGTGTGTGTATACATATATCTATACTTTCCCCCCTCTTACTAGGTGCAATGGATGAGCTTCATAGTCTGGATCCAAGAAGGCAAGAATTATTGGAAGCTAGATTTACAGGTGTTGCAACTGGGAGCACTGGGAGCACTGGCAGTTGCAGCGTTGGAGCTAAAGTGAGTACATTTGTAATGTTTGACATTCTTTGTATAGTCTAAAGTTCATTTTGTAAAGAATCCTTGCATATGTGCATAACAGTAAATTGTTTATTATTATTTCGATTGTGTTTTGAAGATAAAATCATTGCTTATTAATCTGACTTCTAGGACAGCACAGTACATTTTCAGGGGCTTTATGCAGCAATGTCAATATATGATGGGGTTTCAAAAAGTTCTTAGAAAAATTCCATTATATTTTAATTCTATTTTTTCAAGAACTTCTTAAAGTACCCTCTCCTATGTTTCATAAATGAAAGTTTTTAGGCAGACTGTACTGCCTTATATCATTTCTTGTTCTTTGATTCCTCTAGCCTCTGCCATCCATGTCCTGGTGCTTCTAACTGCTGAATAAAGCTGCTTACTAGTGTGTCTGTACCTAGGAGGTGTCCCAGTGGTAGACACATGAAAAACAAACAAGGACGTCATATGCAGAAAAAGTAACCAGCTATTGAAAGTACTAAAATGAAAGAAAAGATCTAGGAGAATTAGAATTTGCTCTGAAACTTGCTCTTAAAGAAGTTCAGAGTAAGTAAAGTGAATAGAATTAATGAAAAATAGCTGAACAGAAGATTTCAAAGAGTGGTTTGAGAAGACAAGGTAACTTACGATGCCAATACAGAGATCAAAATTAGAAAATCAAAAGGAAAGAACACAATTGACATTTTTACCAACCTTGAAGAACTGAAGCGAAACCTCAAGTTTTGAGTTGCATTACTGATGTGTTTTGTGTGTAAAAAGAACTGAGTAACACAGGATGCAAGAAGACAGAAGAAGAAAGAGAAGAGTCTACAGAAGAAAGAAGAGTCTACAGTCAGCGTACCAAAGAGAATATGTTGGTGTTCAAACGTTCAGGAAGTGGCATGTGAACTATGATCTAGAACCATTGGCACTAAGAGCATTGCTGGAAAACAAGGTTCTAGGAATGGGCAGAATATCAAGTGTGGGATGCTTTGAAATGCATATGTTTATAGTCCTTTATGTTATCATATTTGTATGACAGTGACCTGGCCAACTCATTGAAAGAGGTTCACGTTCATACCTAGCCGAACAAAGATGATGAAGTGGACTACAGAAATTATTGAACCAATATTAGTAGTATCACATGCTAGTAAGATCCTGCTGAAAATAATCTTTAAAAATGTATACTCTACATCAGCATCAACTCAAGGAAGTTTGTACTGGATTCAGAAGAGGATATGAAAATAAGTAATTGCTGTTATCACTTGGATATTGGTCTAAAGCAGAGAATACCAGAAAGATATTTATCAAATTACACAAAGACATTTGACTGTGGGGATTATAAGAAATTATGAATAATATAGTGAAAAATAGCAATTTAATTGTGCTGAGGTGGAACCTCTATTGGGCCAAAGGCAGGCATTTGAACAGAACAAAGGAATACTGTGTAGTTGAAATTTTGAAAAGCATGTGACAAGGTAATAGCCTTACTCAGAAGCAAGACTATATAATAAAGAAGAATGTGACAGCAAAATTTGAGGAAGATTTATTAACATAAAATATGCAGATACTGCTGAGCCCCGGTGGCATAGGGGTTGAGTGCGGGACTGCAGCTCACGGGCTTGGCAGTTCAAATCCAGCAGCAGCTCTCCAGGAGGAAGGCTGGGTAGCTCCCATGACAGAGAGCAATGATGCCAAAAACAAAACAAACAAAAAACGCAGATATTACAACTTTGGTTGTTAAAAGGAATGATTTGAAGCACTTACAAAAGCATGAAGAAAATAGAAGTATTTACAACTGAATCAGTGAACAGTATTATCATAAAGGGAAAGTTGTCAATGATTTCATTCTACTTGGATCAATATCTAGCATCTATTGAAACAGTAGCCAAGAACATATCGTATTATATTGGACAAATCTATTTTTTTTTCAAAGTTTAGAAAGCAAAAAAACAACACTTGATATATAACCCCCACTGTGTTAGTCGGGATAGACTAGAGGAACAAATTTCAGAGACACGCATATAGGTATAAGGAAAGGGTTTATATACAAAAGAAATGTGACCCTAAGAAGGCATCCCAATCCAGTCCAGTGCAAAGTTATAAGTCCAATAATAACCCATATGCCCGAAATCAGTCTATAAAGTCTGCTTCCGACTCAGGAAGTCACAGGTCAGTGGGTGCAGAATTCTGGCACTGGCAGGGGTCTCCCCATGGCTCCTCGCTTCCAGGGCTCAGGTCCATCAACAGCATGCCACTCCAGCTTCAGAGGGCTGTCTTCATCAGGGCAAAGCCGTGTGGTCTCTCCACTGGCTCCTCCAGCCTCCCAGCTGCCGCCATTCTGTGTTGCCTGTGGTTAATCATCTCTCTAACTCCCAACTGGGGAAGCTAGCTTGTCATCTTCACGAGGGAAATACCGTGAGATTTCCCAGGAGTCTCAGGTGAAAGCCATGCCCACACAGAGGCCTCAATGGCTAGCTCCAGATTAACAGACCAGACTCCACCCCTACATTTCAATCATAAAATTAACATAAATACATGACTGCCACATCCACCACGCTCTTTTCAGTCATTCATATGCATGCCAAAATTAGGAAATGAAAAGACAAAGAAACATTGAAACATTTGAACTGTGGTGTTGATAAAGAATACTGTATATACTGTGAATTGCCAAAAGAATGAGCAAATCAATTTTAGAAGAGCTGCACTAGAATTTTCCTTAGAAGTGAGGGTGGTGAGGCTTTGACTTAAATTCTTACTTTAATCAGGAAGATCAATTGTGTATCAGATTTTGTTAAGTAGTGAGCAAGTGAAAATCTGAGATGGATTGACACAATAGCTGGTACAAGGGACTCAGACGTACCAACACAGGACATTGCAACATTTTATTCTGTTATATATAAGGTGTCCTAGCTGTCTCATTGGCAATTAGCAATAATTGCCTAATGAGGCTTCCCACAACTCCCCACGGACTTAAACTGCACTGAAATCTTTGTCCTTATCCACTTAAGGATCTTGTAAGTATTTCTTTAGAACTGCTCATAAAGACAGTGCCTGAGTTTTTAACTGTCTTTAATAATAAAGATATAGAGAAGACCAACTTTATTAGAGGTTTTAATGAAGATTTTAAACAGTGAACCTACTTATATTAAGTAAATTTGACACCCATAGAAGTATAAGAACTCTGACCACATGAGAAGAGACAAGATTGTCTTAAAGATTTAATCTTCATCCTTCCTGACCGGTTCACAAAACATAGGCTAACCCACATCCCTGCTCTGTAATTGGCTGCATTGGTCAGTGCAGTTACAAGACTCTTAGTCCAGGTACAAGAGGAAATATATAGGAGTTTTCTGTACTATTTGTTCAATTCTCTATGAACCTAAAATAGTTTGAAATAAAATAATAAAAAGAAATTTTGTCTTTTAAGTGGGCTTCAAACCAATTCTGCCTAGGAAGTATCAGACCTGCCTGATTTTTTAAAGTTAAAGTTAAAGTGAACCAAATGAATAGCCAGAATAGAAAAGTTACAGAGGAAAGCCATGCTAGAAGCATAATCTCTCCCTTAGAGAAGGAGAGTGTACATATTACATAACAACCAAATAGCTTGCATTTGGATTTTGAGCACTACACAAAGCGTTGTTGACCCCCCTCAAAGATGGCAGCACAGCTGCATGACTTTGAATGGAAGTTACTGTCCTGCAATCAATCCTTCCAGTTACCCATTCTCACCGGCAGACTCCTGAAAGGACTTACTATACTTCTTCCAACTTTCAAGTTTTCCATTACAGGGCATATCTCATCTCTCTCTCTCTCTCTCTCTCTCTCTCTCTCGCTCTCGCTCTCGCTCTCGCTCTCTCTTTCTGTCTCTCTCTGTGTTTTTGAAACCATGCCAAATCTGTTCCTGTTTGCTTCATTGTTGAAGACAGAACTGGTTTAAAGAGCAAGTAAGAGTTTTTTGTAAATTGGATGTTAGTAATCCAAGCTTGGTCTCTATTCCCACAAGCCAGAATTGCTAGACCTTAGGGTTTGTATCGATGTATATTCACTAAGTAGTACAAGATTGTTCTTCAGAATGGTTGTATTAATCTGCAGTTTCAGCAGAATGCAAGAGTATTTCCATAGCCCAACATCCTCACAAACATCATTATCCACATTCCTCATGTTTGATAAGCCAGTATATAAAATGGTATCTAATTGTTTAAGTTCAACCACTAATTATCTTGACTATGTCTTCATATGATTATTAACTGTTAGGGCATTATTCGCTTTTAAATTGGTCAGCTTTATTGCTTACTTTTCTGTTAGGTTGCTTTCATTTTGAACTGATTTCCCTGTGTTCCTGGGATATTCTACTAATTGGTTTAGTGTAACACAAATAACTTACTTTGTGTTGGCTATTAACTTTATTCACAGTATCATTGTACAGGAATAATAATATCAGTCATTGTATAGGACTCTATTATTTTTATTCTAATTCTTGCATTGCATCTGTTAAACTCTTCATATACTGAATAAAATAATCATCAAAGGTGAAGAAATACGATCATGTGTCCTTTGTGCGCAAGATGGGCTCAAGTTCTTGTTGTAGAATGTTAAGTATTGAAGTCCTGTTTGAATTACTAACTTGATGAGAGTATCATGTTACCCCATTGTTCTGAGAAATAATCGTTCAGTTAATTGATTCTAAACTTCATGTAGGATGTCTTCTGAAGTTTTAGTTTTAGTGTATGATGTATTTTGGTAGTTTTTTTGGTCTGATCTAGCTATTATCAAATGTACTTATCATTTTCTTCTCTTGGCCATCCTGAGTAGGAATTGAAAATCTCCAAATTCTCAGTTGGATTTTTTGTTTTGTTTTCAATTGGATTTATTGAAAGCAAAAATTAGACTACAAATATGATAATCTTCAATCCTTGGTAGTAAATACTGTCTTGAAAGATGAAGCAACACTTCTTCGAGTAATACCAGGAGAAAACTAGAGGACAATTTAGTTTATATTACATTTTTTTATTTGGCCATTAAATCTTTATTGTTTTATATTTTGCTATTGTTACAAATCACATGTAATTGCTTAAACCAACACAAATTTATTAGCTTAGAGTTACGTAGATAAAAGCTATGACACTTCTCTCAGTGGACAAGGTCTTTGCAGGGCTGTGTTCATCACTGGAGGCTTTTCTTTTCCAACTTCTAAAGGTTGACCATATTTCTTTGCTCATGGCTCTCTGTCTTCAGAGCCAACAATATTGTGTCTCTCTCATCTTCTCCAGGAAATATTTTTTATTTTTAAGGACTGGTGGTTAGAATGGGTCTACTGGAGGAATTTCACAAAGTCCTTATCTCAAAACCTTTGCCCTTAATAACATCTACAATGTTTCATTGTACCGTGTAAGGTAGCATATGTATAAGTTGGGGTATAAGATACGGGCATCTTTGCAAGCAATTACTCGTCTTACCTCATCATCATTCTTCTGTTTTCTGATTACTTTATCGCCATTATTCTGTTTCCATATTACTTAATTTTTTTAGTATAATTTGCAGTAATTGATGAGCAATGATGAAGTAATGTTTGCAATGTTGAAGTAAGATATTTCTAGGCATATGAAAAATAAACCCAGCTGAATCTCATAATGTATCTTATATTTATGATAGGGTCCTTTGAACATGCTGTTATTGTAAGATCTGATGCGTTTTAGTAAATTATATTTTTGTTCTTTGAGTTTTAAGAATTAATAAAATTCAGGCATATCAATATTTATTGAAATACTTAAAGAAGAAACTCAAGTATTCAAATTGGGTCATTGAATCCTAATGGTAGCCTCAAGGACTAAATTTTTAAAAAATCATTTGATTGGGGGTTCACACAGCTCTTATCACAACACATACATCGTGTCAAGCACATTTGTACATTTGTTGCCATCATCATTTTCAAAATATTTTCTTTCTACTTGAGCCCTTGGTATCAGCTCCTCATTATTTTCCCTCTCTGTTCCTCCCTCTCCTGAAACCTTAATAATTTATAAATTATTACCATATGTACTTGAGTATAAGCTGACCTGAATATCAGCCAAGGAACCTAATTTTACCACAAAAACTGCTCTCAGGAGCAGCGCTGGGTAGCTCCCATGACCACCAGAGGGTAGTGATGCCCCCCAAAAAAACAAAAACAAAAAAACTGCATTAAAAATTTGCTGAAAAACTCGGCTTATACATGAGAACATACGCTATTTCATGTCTCACACTGACCAATGTCTCCCTTCACCCACATTTCTGTTGTCTGTCCCCCTGGGAGAGGGTTGTATTAGGTCATTTAATCGATTCCCCTTTTCTCCCCCCAATCTTCCCCTTACCCTTCTGGTATCTCTACTCTCAATATTGGTCTTGAGGGGTTTATAGGTTATAGATTCCCTGTGTTTCCAGCTCTTATCTGTACCTGTGTAATTGCTTTTCTAGATTTGTAAGGTAGAATTAGGGTCATGATAGTGGGGCGGGAGGGAGCATTAAGGAGCTGGAGGAAAGTTTTATGTTTCAGCGGTGCTATACTGCACCCAGACTGGCTTTTCTCTTCCTTGTGACCCTTCTGTAAGGGGATAGGACTACACATTTAACCCTGCCACTGGGCTACAAAAATATTCTGTGTTTATTCATTGAAGTTTTACTGTTACACTAGCTATTTAGTTCTAGCTAGGGTCTGTGGCTATGGAAGTAGCAGTCAAGAGATGGATTGATAACACTGCACTGGGTAAATCTGCGCAAGACCTCTTGAAAGTATTGAAAAACAATGATGGTTCTTTGAGGATTAAGATGTATCTGGACCAAGCCTTGGTATTGTCAATCAGCTTATATGCATGTTAAAGTTGGTCATTGAATAAGCTACATCGATGCATTAGAATTATGCTGGTGAAAGGATATTTCAAGTACTGTGGACTGCCAAAAGTACAAGCTAATCTGACTTGGAAGAAGTATAACCAGAATGCTCCTGAGAAGCAAGAATGGTGAAACTTCATCTCATGTACTTTGGACAAGTTATCAGGAGAGACTAGTCCCTGGAGAATGACGTCATGTTTAGTAAAGTCGAGGAACAATGCAAAGAAAACCCAATCCACAAGGTGGATTGACACAGTGGCTGCAATGCTGGGCAACTTGAGAGCCATTGTGAGGATGGCGCAGGACTTGGTGGTGTTTTGTTCAGTTGTCCATATGATGCTATTAGGACAGACTCGATGGCACCCAACAATAGCAGGGCTGTTGAAAGCTATCCCGGTGCCATATAATGGGGTTTTGAATTGGGCTGCAAGCAAGATCAGCAATTGAAGAAACTACCGGCCACTCCATGGGAGAAAATATGAAACTATGTACTCTCTTGAAGATTCAGTGTCAGAAACTCAACCGGTGCAGTTAGTTGTACTTGTTTAGAGTCATTATAAATAAGAATTGACTTGACAGCAGTGAGTTTGGTTGGTTTTTTGTTGTTGTTGAGGGATAGGGATCCAGTTTTTCTTCTTACAGTGTTATTCTTTATGTTCTTTATTGACTTTGGTTCTGATTTAATTGCCTTTTGCTTTGAGGAATTTTCTTAGATTACATGTCGTCATGTATTTTTTAATCGTTGTGAATTTTGAATCTTTGTGAAAATGACTTTCTTTTGCGGTCCTATAGCATATCAGTAATCTGTAAGCACTGTTTAGATAGCTTCTCTCTGTTTAGATATCATTCTTCAGATCATTGATGTTTAAAAATATATTTTTTAAATACTGATTTTTTAAAATTTTCCTTTAATCCGCACCTTCTTTCTCTTCTGAAATTCCATTTATTTTCATTGCTGATGTCCTACACATATATCTTCTATTTTATTTTCGTTTTTGCCATTATTTCAATTTCTTTCCTAATTTGAGTGTTATAATAATTTATTTTTTTAATGATTCTTTCAGTTTCTAGCAGTGTTACATTTTTGCAGTGATTTGAATATATTAAAAAGAGTTGTGCAGTCATCATCACAATAAATCTTAGAACATTTTCTTCTATTTTGTACTTACTGTTATTAGCTCCATTTCCCCTCAGCCTTTCCTACTTCAGAAACTTTACATGCCTAAGAAACTGTTTGTCTGTTTTCTGCTTTCATTGATTTAGCAATCACAGATTTCATGTAAAGAAAATATATCCAAAAAACTCAACAATAACAAAGTAAAGCACAGAAAAACTTCATTACAGAAGACAGCAGAAAATAATAACTAGAACAAAATGAATTGAAAGGGAAAACAAATGATGAGGTGTTAAAATTTAACTTAGCTGTTTTAACTCACTTGGTGGGTACACTCTACTGTGTTTGAAGGGATGGGTGTTCACATTCCTGGTCTATGATTTGAGGGAATTCAGTGAAGGGTTAATCCCCATGCAAATGAATTTTGGTCTTTGATTGTCAATCATAACCTTCTGAAAACTGGGTGCTACTCTGATCTTGGATTTTATCGTTTACAATCTTGGGGTTTCACACTGGTATGGTTCTTCAATATGGGCTTAGCTTATACCTTACTTACATGACTGCTCGTTTTAAGACAAATTTTAAGAACCCAGATGCTATTTTTTCTAATAGTGCGGTTCCATATTTCTTCACCGTACTTTGCTATAGCAATCATATATCATCAGTGATCCTTTCATGAGGCTAAGTATCCAGCAGGGTTGCATGATAAGAACTGTTAATCCAGTTAAGTCTGCATACATTCAAAGTATTCATTATATGTAAGACCTTGTTTAGTGTTCTGGGTTTGCAGGTAGAACAAGATCTCTGGCCTCAGTTACCCTGTAGTCTATTTTAGTAGTTGCCACAGAAAGCAACTTTGATAACTTTTAGAGTTAACTTTTAGGGTGAGTGGGAGTTTGCATTTCTACCAACAGGTTTGCATTAAGAATTTATAATAGCGTTAACGTTCCACATGCGTAGAGAAACATGAGAACTTCGAAAAGTTCATGGACAAATGGAATGAAAAGATAATGGTGTTTTCCCACAAGCTTTCTGAAAACCCTGTCCTAATTTAAATATGTATTATGGTAGCTGTAGATAATCATAATAAATTTTGAAATGCTGCTCTACACACACACAAACACACACACACACACACACACACACACACACACACACAGGAGCCTTGGCCATGTAGTGCGCTATGCATTGGGCTTCTAGCTACAAGATCAGGAGTTCAAAATCCCCAGCCACTCGGTTGGAGAAAAATGAGACTTTCTACTTCCACAAAAAGTTACAGTTTTAGAAACCTGCAGAGGCATTTCTCTGTCCAAGTTGGAATTGATACAATGATAGTGTGTTTGATTTTGTTTCTTGGTTTGAGCCATATAAGATTTCATTAATAGGTTTTCTAAAAAATAGGTTTTCTAAACAGCTATTTGTTTTCCCTAGAGATAATAAACAATTGTCTTATTTTTTCTTTGTTTTCTATATATTTATCATCTGGACCAGAAGTTTATAAATCTCCCATTATTTTAAAATAATCCTTATTTCCCATTCTTTTCTGAAGTCCTTTGATTTTTTTATGAATATTTCCCAATTCAACACTTATATTTTAGTGACATTAATGCAACGATTCCCACCCTTCTCTTTTAAGTTGTTCTTCCTGCATGAGCATCAACTCACTGCCTCTTAAAAGTTCCTATCGAATCTTTCAAATTGCTGTTGTTAATTTGACCCCAGGAGGAATAAAACAAAACCAAACCCACCACTATTTATAATTCCAGCTCATAGAGGCCTTACAAGACAGAGTAGCTCTGTCCCATAGGATATCACACCCACTGATACTGCGTCAATACCAATGCACATCTGTACAGAAATTGTCAGTTCTGTCTTGCCATCGCTCTTACCCTATACAGATAAAGAACACAATGCTCAAGACAGGCATTTTAAACTAAGCTAAAGAATTGTTTAGCTTCACGACCAATTTAAATTAGAATCAGTCAGTCAACAAGTTTTAGCTAACCAACAGAAACCAAAGCACCTGACATTAAAAACCTGGGTGATATGAACACTAACTGGAATGGAAAAACTTGGAAGAGGAGTAGTGAGCCTGCCTCCAGCCGACTGAAGCGTGATAGTGGATAGTTGTCAGGACGTTGGAGCCAGTTTTGCACTCCGCTTGTCAGGGATGTCGTTGCTGTGCAGTGCGCATGCTGCCTTGTTTTCTAGCAGGACTTGGACTGGTACTTTTTTATTGTTGTTCTGTTTAGAGTTCTGGTTTACCTCTATCTAAAAAATTTGGATCCATTCTGGTGTTACTTTGTTAGCTGTGACTGACCAGGACTGAAGTTCTTTATTCTTCGTTCTTATTCAGGCTAATTACTCTAATTATACTTGGATACTTGTCATCCTGGGGTTCCCCATCTTAAACATCATGAAAATGTATTTATTTGTTTTTAAATTTTGTGTATGTCTGTGTTGAACTTATTTTGTCTGCCTCCCCCCCCCCCCAAATTGGGAAGCAAGGAAGAGGGCTCAATTGTCTGTCTGGCAGATGATCTCTAGTTGAGAAAGAGTACATAGGTAGAATTTCTCAGGACTTCACTTACTCTCTCCCTCTTAATTGTTCGTTAGTTTGTTCAGGTGTAGGGTTTTCAGATGGAAGTTGTATAGCACTGCAAAATTCCCCTCAGTTCTGTCTTTAATAGTTTTAATAGTTTTTGCTCTTTAATTTCCTAGTCTTTTTTTCTTTCTGAGCTCTCATTATTTGGGCCAGGATCACCTGGCTGATGCTTTAATTTTATCTTTCAATTTTAAAAATATGGTTCTTAGTGGAAGATTTTGGGGAGAATTTTCTATTGGAATATTTCATTTTCTACTAGTATTTATGACTTCCAAAGCTTTTGTTTTAGTCCTAATTAAGTGTTAATTAAGCTCTCTGTTATTAGGGCATTAATAGTTTTATGTATGTGAAGTGCTTTTTTCTGATCCAGGATTATCTATTTCTTAAGAATTTCTTTTTGTTGTTTTGTTCTTTTCAAAAAATTTTTAGGGCCGAGCCCCGGTGGCGTAGTGGTTGTGTGTGGGACTGCGGCCCACTGGGTTGGTGGTTCAAATCTAGCAGCAGCTTTCCAGGAGCAAAGCTGGGTCTCCTACTCCCACCAGAGGGCAATGATGCCCACAAAAAAAATACCAAATTTTTTTTATTGGGGGCTTGTACAACTCTTATCACAATCCATATATCCATCTATTGTGTCAAGCACATTTCATTCTCAAGACATTATCTTTCTACTTGAAACCTTGGTATTAGCTCTTCATTCCCCCCCTCCCTCCTCACGAACCCTTGGTAATTTAAAATTGTTATTCTTTTGTCATCTTGTATACCACCCATCGTCTCCCTTCACCCACTTTTCTGTTATCTGTCCATACATTTCTTTTTTATAGTGAGATGTCTATAGGAATTTGTGACTCTTGGTCTATCTAAGCATTATCTGATTTATTCATTTCTGAAACTAATTTTATTTCTGATGCTTTTCTGCATTCCTTACCTTGATTTTTGTGTGTCTGAAATCTCCTTTACTTGTTTTTCATGTCTTGTATCATTTTCAAAAGTTTGAAAAGTTCATTTTGATAACATTGTTAGAATTTTTATCTCTAGTGGGCATATGCGCTTGATAGGCTTTTACCTTTTTTCTCATTTTGTCTTAAACTCTAGAGGATTGGTCTATGTAATTTCCCGTTGTTTACCTCCATGTGAAATTTGAGTTTTTCTAATTTATAGAAATGACTTTTCTCATGGAGCCTCCTCCTCATTTGTTTTTGGGTGCTTTTCAAAATTGTACCTTTTGGTGTCTGTTGTTTTCTCGACCTTGTCACCTTCCTAGTTTTGTTGGATTTATATGCAGTTTTGTATCCTTTTGCAATACTTTCTCATTGTGTGGTTCTCATAACCAAAAAAAAGGCCAATCCGACGTTACTGAGCCCATTCCAATTTAGTGCCAAATACTGCTCTTTTGAGGTCTAAGAAACTGGTGGGAGCAGCTGATGGGTTTGAACCATTGGCATTACAGCTTAGCTCACCACATTGTGCCACGGGGCTTGCCTGCTGCTTTGTTAAAGTAGGATTAGTTCCTAGAGGTTCCTAGAGTTCCTATTCAAATGTCACTGTGAACTTTGCTTGATGCAGGGGCAGTGAATTATTTAATGTGGCTCCACTTAGCCAGAGTGTTAACTCCCATCTTTTCCTGCATGGGTTTGGTAAGAAGATGGGGAAGTGAGGAAAAGAAACTGATAAGATTAACCTGTTAGTAATTTAGAACAAGATTCTTTGAAGTGCCATCTTGTTGTGAGTAACATGAGCTCTCTGAGCAGCAGGAGGCAGGATCTTAGCCTGAGCCAAGGATGGAGAGCTTCCTCTGGACCATTGGTGTGAACCTCTTAGCTCCAGAAGACAGCTTAATATAAGAGCAGAAGCAAGAGAACCAGTAGTCTGAGAGTATGGAACAGAACTGTGGACTTCCCAACTGACCAACCAACCAACCAACTAAAGCAGGGTGCTTTTGTCTCGGAGGCTGGCCTGCTGAATGGGATGCCTCTGAGCACTTATTTGGGGAAGAAATGGCCTTGCCAACCCAAGGAAGCAGACCTTGGTGCCTTTTGGCTGAGGCTTACCACAGAATGGGGTGCCTGTGGGCACTTAATTTAAGGAGCTGGGTTTGCTGACCCTGGACCTTGAGCTGAAGTCAGCCTTTGTTTGGGTTAAGACTTCTAGAAGAGTGCTATGCTTAGTCAGGCATTTATTAGCACACTTGAAAGAACTATGGAACACGTTCTGTTAAATAACTACCTTGAGCATTTATCACTGTCATCAGCAGGTTTTTTTTTTTTTTTTTTTGGCATCACTGCTCTCCGGTGGTGGGAGTAGGAGGCCCAGCCCCACTGCTGGAATTGAACCTCCGTCCCAGTGGGCCGCAGTCCCGCGCACAACCACTACGCCACCGGGGCTCAGCCCTCATCAGCAGTTTAACTTCCTTAATAAACCCTTTAATCATGAATTTTGTGTGTGGGTTCCGTGTAGCCATTGCAATGGATATTAGAACCCAGAAAAGTAAACTGGAAAACATTAAGACAACACACACTCACACTAGCTTACTTACATTGAAAAGGACAAAAACTACTCTATAGTTTCTGTACTGAAATTGACTTGTTGCTTTTGGTGAATCACAATTTTTGTAATCTCAGATACATCAGGCATCGTATTTCTTCCATATAGTTCTTCCTTGTATATTTCTTATAGTTCTCTATAATCCATGTAGTTATTTCCTCTATTTTTAAGGATACAATGCAGATCTTGTGGTTGCTTGTGAGTTACTGCTTTTGGGGAAGAATCCATGGAGAATGTTAATATCTTACAATTTAATTTTGTTGTAAATGTCATTAGTGGGTTTTTGGTTATTGTCCAGTTTTACACATTTTTATGTGGGAATTTAGTGATGTATAAAAGTTTTTCCAAAATCTCTATTGTGCCTAGAATCTTCCTAACTTGTCATTTACATGCTGTTGATAGTGTTTTTTGTTTCAGGTTTGATAATATTACTTTAATTCGATTGTATCTTTCCTCTGAGTGGTACTTGAGTCTTATCCAGTTTAAGTATTGTTCCTTGTTTAAAATAACCTATAGAGTACCCAGCATAATACTGAACATGCAAGTAGTAAACATTTAATACCATTGCCTAATTAAATTGATGACTCAGAGTCATCAGTTTGGGAATTTGCCCAAGGGCCATTTATAGACTAGCTCACAAACTTTCAATAGTAGAATTCAACAGCTATTTTTCTAAGTAGAAGGAGGAAATACAGGTATATTAACAGAACCGCCTACATATTCATTTGCCATCTGGTTTTGATTTAATGATGATTGCCAGAAAAACCATCAAATGGTCAGCCTTGTAAAAGACCATGCCAAAACCAGGCCAAAATCTTGTATAAAATGTTAATATGAAGAAAGGTAAAAGGTATGTCTGTATAGGACAGGATGGAATCTGATATGATGGTGAAGGAAATTGAAAAACACGATATTTATACTTAAGCACTATTTTAGACATGGATAGTAATTTTAGGGGTCTTCTTAGTAATGGCCCAATACCAGTGCTTTTTAATTTGGTGTCTCAAAAAAAATAGTTAACAGAAGTCAATTCCTGAAACATAGCAGATCTTCGTTGACTTGATAAAATGTGTATTTATAGCATACTTTGGTATTTTATTTATATATGTAAATAGATATGTAGTTTGTAATGTTTATCTGAAAACTTTTCCTAATTCTTGCCTTTTTATTTTTTAAACAGGCCTCAACAAATAATGAAAGCTCTAATCACAGTTTTGGAAGCTTGGGATCTTTAAGTGACAAAGAATCAGAGGTAAATAGCTTCATCCTCACTACAGTATTATTAAGGTAAAACTTGGAGTCACATTTTCTAATCAAATAGGTTTTCTGTGGTGGTTTTTAAATCTTTAATCCTTGTACTCAAATTTAATACCTTTTAAGTTTCTTGTTGGAATATTTTGTTCTGCCTTACGAAACACCATTCAAATGGAAGACTGTATTGTTAAGAGAAAAAAATTTCTTTGTTATATAACTGAACTTGTGCATTAGTGGTATATTCTTAATCGATCATCGTTACTCATTTGTAAAGTCTATGAGAGGAAAGTGGTTTTTGAAATACTTTAGCAGTTTCTATTATTTCTTATTATACTTCCCTTCTTGTTTGATCCAACATAAGGGTTGTATATTTTCTGTGGTAGAGATATACGTGGTTTTTTTTTTTCTTATTTTAGGGTTTCTTGTGGAATCATACTGTTGGTTTTCACTTTTCGTATTTTAAAAAGTCTGAGGACTCCTCTCTTTCTCCACCACATGTCCACTTACCCATTGAGAAAATACCGTATTTTTCGGACTATAAGACGCACTTTTTTCCACCCAAAAGTGGGGGGCAAAACGAGGATGTATCTTATGGTCCAAAGGTGTGGTACCCCAGAACATTTTAGCACACTGGTATTATTTGGTTCAGAATAGTTTTTCTTGTTTTACTGCACCAAAAACTGAGTGTGTCTTATGGTCAGGTGCGTCTTATGGTCTGAAAAATACAGTACATGGGATTTTATGTAGGCATTTGGATCTATGGTATAGGTCACTTTGAGCATGAAAGAGTTCTGCTTTTTAATGTATGTGTGTTATGTATGTTTTCCCTGTCAGTGTTAACTTTTTTTACTTGATCTATTTTAATCTTTGTTCTGCTTGACTTAGCGTAGATAATTTCACCACGATAATACCAGTAGGCTGTTAGCACTCTGTAACTCTTAGACATTTGGTTTAGCTGTTCAGTGTACAGGGAACATAAAAGGTGACATCGTTTGAAGTCCGGTGTCACTTGGAAGCATCTTGGAATCTATAGGTGGACAGCTCTGTGCAGTTATATGCAGGCACCCTGACACTCCAAAGGAGTGACCTAGGGCTCTCACTCATCAGGCTTTCCCTTCCACAGAGACAACTGGCAGGCAGCTGAAAGGACTGTGCAAGTGACGGGACTTTGTCTGCACTAGGTTGGTTCCCTTGAGGTAAGCGTTAGTAGCCCCTGTAGCACCAGCTTATCAAAAGTATAGTTTTATTCAAATTGACGTACTTATACGAAGTCCTTGAAAATTATAGGTAAAAATTGTAGCTCTAGTCTAAGTACAGTTTTTAAAAAGCGATATCAAGAATGTTTTCACTTTCTATTTCCATGGCTTTGGAACATTTCTTGATATTTTCACAGAATTGCATTTTTGTAGTGATTTCATAGGCATATTATGAGGACCAATAAGATAATTATAGCCACTGTACGCCTTTTTATGTTCACCAAGTTTATTTTTTATAGATTTTAATAGTAAAATATAGTAGAAGTTAGATCACCTATAAGAGTTAAGCTTTCCCTTGTTCTTTAGAAGTACATACTGTCCCAATATAAGTTCCTAACATAGTCTAGTATTTAAGAGTTTATTCAAAGCAATCAATCTACAGGAAAATTCCATTTTCCTTTTAAAAATTGCAAGGATTATGTTTGTTTTGTTAGTTTCTAATTAACCATTCACAAAGGAATGAATATTGGTTAGCCAGTGGCTGTACTTAGCTTTTCTTACATAGTATATTTGGCATTTTTTGTAGCTGTAGACAGTCTTACACTTTTTGGGGGCTTATGCCAATTTGTAAATTAATGGTTAAGCCAGGTGACACAATAATTTGGAAATGACTTTAGAGTACATAGTTTTCTTAAGGTTTAATGAAGCAACTTAAAAATTTTTTGCATTTCTTTTTATATAAGAAGCAGCTTTTCAGGAGAATGGTTCCCAAGCTTTATCTCTATAGTTAGATACTTTAATTGATGGAGTAAAACTTTATATACACACTCACCAAAATACAGATATTCAATAGTTTTTAAGTAAAATTGTTGAGCATAATCAGATGTAGACAGATATACTTCTACTTCTACTTTTTATCTTTCTTTCTTTCTTTCTTTCTTTTTTTTTTTTTTTTGTGGCATCACTGCCCTGGTGGGAGTAAGAAGCCCAGCCTTGCTCCTGGAGAGCTGCTGCTGGATTTGAACTGTCAACCTCGTGGGTCGCAGTCCCACAAACTACCACTAAGCCACCAGGATTCAGCCTTACTTCTACTTTTTCTAATATACCTAGGGATATGCCTCATAATAAAATTTACTAACAGTTTCCAGTGTCATATTTTTTGGTGATTGATTCTCTGATTCAATTCTTTTTTTTTTTTTTTTTTGCATCACTGCCCTCTGGTGTTCGTGGGAGCTACCCAGCGCTGCTCCTGAGAGCTGCCACTGGATTTGAACTGTAAAGCTTGCAGGCTGCCGTCCCGCACTCACCCACTTACGCCACCGGGGCTCAGCCCAATTCTGTTTTTAAAAATAATATTTTTGTTTTTATAAACAAAGAGTACTAAAGGTTTATTTCTTTTTTTTAGTAGCTATTTTCTCCCATCTACCTATGCCCCTGAAGCACCCACTGTATTTTTTTCAGCACTCACTGTACTTATTTCCTTACATTAATATAAATAATACACATACCCTGCTATTTTGATTTATCAGCTGGACAGAACTAGTTTACTCACATTTCAGATTCATGAATATGGTTAGCTCATTATGATCTTTCTTCTCTTCCTGTTCTCCTACTGAGTATTCTTCTCAGACACTTAGAAACCTGCTTTCCTCATTCTCTTACAGCTTAAATTGAAAAGCATCTGGTAATCACCATTTGGCTGATTAAAATCACTTCAATTAATTTTTTCATAATTCAGTATTTTATGTGTGAATTTACATTTTCTAAATGTAGAATTCTAGAATAAAAGACTTTCTCTCATGGTAATAAAATCACCTGACAGGAGGGAAGGGTATTGGTTTGGTTATATTATGCTTCATTGTAGTCTGCTCAACTGACTGGAAAAATCCACGTATTTTTGGTAGGCATTTATTGCCAGCCTTACCTCCCTCTAGTGTCTATGCTAAGCACAGGGAATATAAAGCTGACAGGGATCTCAGCATATGGTCAGGAAGGGAGTCTCTCTGAGTCTTTCAGAGAGTCCACGAGGCAGAAACAGTTTTCATGATACTGCTAATAAAATAACATTTACATTTTAAAACTTTTAATCTCTCAGGAGTTTGCAGGGGAAATTGCCAGAGGATTTATAATAGGTGATGAGATCTTTGGTCTAGTAATTTATTCATTATGTTTTAGTGTGTTCTAGTGTTTTAAGGGTTTTTTTTTTGTTTTATTTTTTTGTTTAAAATTGTAAATAGCTATATAACCTACATAAATAAATGCTTCTTGAGGTCCTTCCCACATTTTTACAAGTTTTAGAGGGACCTCATAGGAACCCTGGTGGCTCAGCGCTAACAGAAAAGTTGGTGATTCAAACCTGCCAGCTGCTCCCTGGGAGAAAGAGGTATCAATTCACTTTGATAAAGATTACACCCTGGAAATCCCAAGTGCAGTTGTACTCTGTCCTAAATGGGCACTGTGAGTTGGTATAGACTGGGCAGCAATGAGTTTGGGGCGGGGAGGGGTTGATTGATTTTAAAAGGATCCCAAGACCAAAAAACTTGACAGTTATGTTAACCACGGTCATTCTGATGGTGGAACATTAGGGAATATTAGCAGGTAAGCTTGGGGAAAGGAGCATATGAAGAATGAGTAAGGAGCCTATTACAGACGTGAGAGATAAGTAGAAAAAGAGAATAGTAGAATCTTGTGACAGATGTGAATTAAGATAATGACTATAAAAAGTGACTAAGAATTTGTTTTAGTGGGCCACAGGAGCAATATTAAGGAGTGACTGGCAAGTGAAGAAATAGTCAAGAAGCCATTATTGACGTGGCTGAACAGGATCTCCACTGTGAAAGAAGATGGCAGCATCTACATGGACTTGACCCCAATATGTGCTAGGGACAGGTGTGCTAAAGCCGTGGTGGAGACAGACTGAAGAGCTAGAGGAGAAAGTAGGAACAAATAAAGCACCTTTTTCTGGAGGAAGTCTGAAAAGAGGAAATTCAGATTCTGGGTGAGCTGGCGGCAGTCTTGTTAGAAGTAGGAATGTTCATTTTTCTGAACTGGGCTGGGGTAGAGAGATGAATTTGCATTCTAGAAAACTTTTATTCCTAGTTCATATTGTAAAATAGAAGCTAGAATATGAAAGGGTAAAAAGTATGAGTGGCTTGTGGGTTTAAAGAAATTGATACTTGTGTGAGGAGTGAGAAGGGGGAGTTTTTGGGGACACACATCATTATTTAAAGTTGTAGAATGCCTAAAAAAGTGAGAAACATGATGTGGGCCTTCTTTGCAGGATAAGAGAAGGAACCATGTTTCTTGACTGTGAATGTTTCCCAAGTTTTAGAACTTGTCTTACATTCTCCATCCCACCTCCTTGTAGCCCTTATTGTAGGGCCTGCCTGGTGGAAACACAAAGACTGTCTTGTACCTTCTGTAAATTCTGTGCAGTAGCTGTTCTCTTCTCAGATCTGCCCCAAGATGCTAAGATGAATTCTTTATCTTCTAGCTCATATGTCAGAGTTGACCTGACAGTAGTGAGTTTAGTTTGTGTATTAATACTATAAGCATTACTTTTTCGCTTTTAGAGTATCCTACAATATATTCTCTGCTTTTTCTTTCTTACTGAGATTGGGGTATTTGTGGTTGACTATAATTTTTTTTTTAAGTTCAACTCACTGCCATTGAGTTGATGTTGACTTATAGCCACCCTGTAGGACAGGGTCGAACAGCCCATGTGGGGATTCCGCGACAGGCACTCTTTATGGGAGTAGAAAGCCCCATGTTTCTCCCATAGAACAATTGGTGGTTTGCACTGTTGACCTTTCAGATTGCATCCCAGCGCGTAACTGCCACCAGGGCACTAAAGCAGATATGCCAATTTAACTTTTAACATTTATTTATAATATTTCCATATAACCGAGAGTGACAAATCATTTAAAACACATCATTTCCTCCTTAAACTAAAGCAATGTTTTCTTTTCTCTTGAGTCATTTTAACCTCTTCCCAACAACCCTAAGATACTGTTTTTTTCTATCTAAGTGTACTTTACATTTTGTATATTAAAGATTTTTAAGCTGTGGGTAGCAAAAACTAAGATTGTTGTATTCAGACATATAAACTTAGTTCCACTTCCAGTAAAACATAATTACAATGAAAGAAGAATCTATAGATATAAAATGTATGGAGAGCCCCGGTGGCATAAGTGGTTGAGTACGGGACTGCGGCCCGTGAGCTTGGCGGTTCAAATCCAGCAGCGGCTCTCAGGAGCAGCACCGGGCAGCTCCCACGACCACCAGAAGGCAGTGATGCGCGCCCCCCCCCCCCCAAAGTATGGTATCTTAATGGTCTTACTTTACCCCTAGCATTTTAAAACAAAGGTCAATTAAGGAAAGTTTGATTGCCCTTTTATTTGACCTGAGTTCATAAAAGTAGCCTTGGAACTTTTAGATTTGAGTGATAGTGTTGAAAACCCCTTGCAACATGCTCCTGGCAAGGAGGACATTATCCCTGTTTCCAGAACTGTCCGTGTTTTGTTACGTTGTTGTCCTTAGGTGTCCTCACTCCTAGAGCCCCTGTGCACAGCAGACAAAGCACTGTCTAGTCGGGCACCCGCCATACATTTGTGCGCATTTTTGAAGCTACTGTATCTTTTCATCTTATTAAAGGTCTCCCTCTTTATCCCTGACTCCCTACTTTACCAAGCTTGATGTTGTTGTTATGGTCCTGACCCCTCCCAATAACTTCCAAAATATGTGAAATGAAGTCTCCCCATTCTCACTTGTAGAGAACCATGCAGGCTATTCAGTTCAGATTCGTTTTTTCTTCTGGCAACTCTGATATACTTACTAACAACACCATATCAAACATCAGTTCTTCTTTGGTCTCCTCTAGTCTTTGCCCCGCTTTGACATTCATAGGAAGTGATTGAACATATGGTATATGACACAGGTCAGGGCACACATTAGTTTCCCAGTGCTCTTCGGTACTTTAAAGAGGAGCGCTCTTGCAGCTGATTTCAGACCTACTTATGTAAACTGATTCAAGTTGATTCTACTCTTTATATTACTAGTAGGTGGAATTCGGAGAGTGATAAGAGCATTCCTTCCCCCATCTTCTTTTTGTCTAGCTGCTCACCTCTACATGATGGCCTTTCCTTTCTCTCCTCACATGGTTGATTTTGTTTCCTCCGTAAACGGTAACTTCACTGAGAGCTAGTTGTGAGCCTATCTGAAAATAAAGGTTATATTGGTCTTAAGTTGTAGATTTTAAGTTAAAATTTAACTTTTCTAGTAAAGGAAAAAATTGAAAGTCTGAAAAACATTGAAAGGGAAAACACCCGAACTTTTCTCTATGTTTATTGAAATGTAGCCAAATAGTTAATGTCGGTCTAAGCAGCTAGTTTGAAAGAGTAAATTTCAAGATGAGTTTAGTGATGTTTAATTGAATATCATTAGAAGTTAATTTTTTTCATGTACCACCCTTAATTAATTATCTTGCTTTTGACTCTATTCTGTTTAAAATGTTAGGTATCTTGTTTGTGGGGTACTCCCCAAGTTTAAGAAACAATTCTTTGGACCCTACAATCTAAAGTATTTTCTAAAAGCTTTTTTTGCCTTATAAATAATCTGTCTGGTGTCCTACTTTGTGCTTTCTTCTTGCCTTTTTGTGTATCTTCTCACTGCTGCTGCTTATATGTATGTTGGTTTTTTTAAACTATGATAAAATATATAGAATGTTGTTAAATATACTATATAATATAATATGCATAATAACAACTTTGTCTCTTTAGATGCACCAATAAGAAGTGGCGCCTTTTTGTAGCACCAGTGTTGTGTGCTGACAGTTTGATTTGACTCTGGCTGAGAAAATTTAAATTAAAAATCTTTACAGAAGCAGACTTTCTCTCCCACAAGTTGCTTGTGGGTTTCAATGGCCAGCTTTTCAGTTTACATCTCAGCTCTTTTAATCATGACACCACCTGGCCTCCTTAATAAAAACTTAATAAATAATGAATTTTAAAAGTTAGAAAATGTTACATATTTTTTTCTCTTTGTTAAGACAGATAAACTTGTGAATTCTAGGACTTAAAGACTCCTGTGAAATACTAGGAGTTACTTTGTAACTTTTCCTTTTGTTTCAAAAGAGAAAACTGGGGCTGAGCCCTAGTGGCATGGTGGTTGTGCGCGGGACTGCGGCCCACTGGGATGGAGGTTCGATTCCAGCTCCACGGAGCAAAGGCTGGGTCTCCTACTCCCACCACCTGAGGGCAGTGATGTCCCCCCTCCCCCCCCCCAAAAAAAAAAAAAAAAAGAGAAAACTGTTTAACTCGACCATTATAGATGAAAGGACTTGTTTTTGCAAGGATTATAGTCAGCTAGAAAATAGAATGTGTAGCTTTAAAGAATGTTGTTGTATTGGTAGGGTTCACTGCAAAGGAAGAGGGGCTGCCCTGTTTGAATGTATATCTCTTAGTTTCCAGGAAGGAAAGTTCTATCAAAAGCCAAACAGAGATCTAAAACTGTTTTTGTGTCTTTGTTTTTTTATTTGTGTGTGTCATCTGGAAAAGTTTTACACTGTGTTAAATACTCAGGCTCCCTGCTCATAAATTTTTATCTAGTCTGTCTCGAGTTGTTCTATAGATAATGAAATCTCCAAGCAATGATTTATACCTAGCAAGCAAACAAGTATTCAGTATTTTCCTTTATAGAAGTGTTAGGTGTATTGGTGTCTGTGGTTGATTGCTTTTAGAGCAAGAAAGTTCTGAACTGATGGAAAAACAAAACTGGAAGAGAAAAACGGCAGGTTGTTTTAAGACTGGAGACAAACTTTTGCAATGGAACCTAGTATTGTACTTGACGATAATATATGCTCAGTCAGTGACTATTCTTAAATAAAGTTAGCATCACTTCAATTTACACTGTACAGTTATAGAAATAGTTCACCGTATATTTATTTAACTAAGGTTTCTCAACTTCAGTGTTGACATTTTGGACCACATAATTCTTGGAGTGCAAGGTTATTCTTTTCAATGTATGATGTTTAGCAACATCTGCACTTCGACCCTGTAGCTACTCTGTGGAGCTCAGACCCTCCCGTCAACCTTTCTGTGATAGCCTATACGTGTGAGGGGCAAATTTCCCACTCCCTTGACTAAGAATCACTGCATTAATAAAGAGAGAACAAAGTTTTATAATGTTGCCCAAGATTAATTAATTGACTCTGAGTCACACAGATAAATTAGCAGCATTGTTAGATTTAAAATTCCACAGCTTCTATCTCATTTTAAAGTGGTGTTCTCAACCACTTTGCTATACATGCTTTCTTCAAAAATTAAAGTAGTATGTAATGTGTCTTATAAATGACCCCAGTTCTTACTTTGAGTTTGAATGAGGTCGTCTTTTTGGAAATGCTTAGATTTAAGATGATTTGTAGAAATTATCATGTTTACCAGCCTAGAAAGTAATCTGGGCTAATGACACTTCGCAATTTTTTGCCAAGGTAAATAAAACAAAAAAGCTTACCAGATATACTTGAGTAATAGCCAGCCTGAGTATCAGCCGAATCACCTAATTATACCACAAAACTGCATTAAAAATGTGCTAAACTCAACTTATACACAGGTATATGCAGTGTTACTGTAAATTTGGCAAAGTTCTAAGAGCAAGTGAGTTTTTCTGTAAACAATTCATAAACATTTTGTTTCATGTCATTAATTGTAATTCCCAGTGTTCCCACCTATCCCACATCTTCCTTTGTTTTCTTTTTGCATTTCTCCTTTTTTCCTAACTTGGTCCTTGGGTAAAAACTGCTTTTGTTGATAACCTTTTTGGCTAAAAGTGAACCATGGGAGTTGGAGGAGTGGGCATGAGTTCATTTTCACACACACACACACACACACACACACACACACACACACACACGGTTTTGTGTTTCATTCTGCATTGTCTTATCATTCTACCCAGGGCCTTCTAATGTGATCCTTTCCCAAACAATTGGTAATAATACTCAGGCACCATGCAGTTCTTCTGGTCTTAGAGTAGTGGAGGCTGATTTTGGTGGCCACTAGTCCTTTGGACTAATTGTTTTCATTTATTTAGACTGAATCTTAAAGTCATTTAATACTAGTTGGCATTACTGAGAGATTTGGATTTTTAGAGCTTTAAGATTAGAAAGATGTGTATATTTTATGTCGACAGGAATATTTTATTTCAAGATCAATATTTTATTAATTTCATTTTAAATTTTATTAATTTTGTTTTTTTGTTTTGTTTTTGTTTTTTCGGCATCACTGCTCTCCGGTGGTGGGAGTAGGAGGCCCAGCCCCACTGCTGGAATTGAACCTCCGTCCCAGTGGGCCGCAGTCCCGTGCACAACCACTACACCACTGGGGCTCAGCCTTTTTTTTTGTAAATTTTATTAATTTTAAGATTAATTCTCACTCTAACTTTCTAGTAATTGCTTGTTGTTGTTGTCGTTGTTGTTGTTGGGCATCACTGCCTCTGGTGATCATGGGCGCTACCCAGTGCTGCTCCTGAGAGCCGCTGCTGGATTTGATCCGCCAAGCCCACGGGCCACAGTCCTGCACTCAACCATTTGCTCCACCGTGGCTCAGCCCTAACTTTTAGTTTTACATCTTGAACATGACAACCTGTTGAATTTTTATAACTTTAATTTTTTGTTATATGTTACAATTTCATCTAAATCTTCATGGAACATTATATAAAGAACATTTTTGTTTTCAAGAATCTCTGAAGTTGAGTTTGTTGCAAATAACATGACTTAACTATGTCCATATAAATTGTTCTTAATTCTGCTGACACGATTCAGAAAGTGTGGCAAAATGAAATTGAAAGAATGCAATTTTTTTGAAGTCTCCCATCAAAATCACTTCTGGAGCCTTCTTTGGTCTTTTTCTGGAGATGCAAATTAAAATGCATCCACATGATTGGAGTAATACTTTGAAGATAGCAAATGTGAGGTGGTTTTTGAGAGTAGTGTATTACATTTTGTTGGTGCGAAATATTTTTGTTAAAGTGACCATCCTTCTGGTGTTTAAAAAAAGCATTGTAAACTGTCAAACAATTTTAGCTTACCTGTAAGCATATTTTTAGTTGAGTCGTTATGAAGTTTCTTCTTTTTAGTTCTCTACCATCTTTAATCTTAGATGTTTTATTAAATAGTAAAGTAGAAAATACACTGCATTCAAAATTGCTTTTGTGTTTTAACTTTTTATTATGATTTGAGACAAACTGTACAATTTGTTTTCCATTCAATAATTCATATATATTTTGTTTTGTAGCATTGTACATAATCCCCACAATGTAACAGCACCCGTTACATTACCTCTGTGTGTTTACAATTTTCATTCATATTTAGTTCCTAGCACCTAATACCATCTGAATTTTTATTTGTGGGCACATGCTACTATTTAGATCTCATAGAATTGATTATTCTAATGAGTGTATACCTTTCTGCTATTATCTAACATTTGGTTGGAAGTTGATCCATGAAAATGAGTTCTGTTCCAGGCTTGGTGAGTAACTAAGGGTCATAGTCACAGGAGTTCCACAAATTTCTATCAAATCAGTAAGCTTGGTCTTTTTAATGATTTTCAGCTCTGTTCCATAGTTTTCTCCCATTTTGTTTTAGGGTTGAGGAGACTGAGACTTGCAGGGTCCATTAGTACTTGGAGCTAATGGTTTACATGCATTTTAATTTTCTTTATTCTTCTTTACTTTGAATAGGGAGATACCAATAGATGCACTTTAGAATGCAAAGTGGCTGCTAGAATGCAAAATATTATACTGTTGTATTAATTGTCTTGACTGCCCCTGAGGCTGTGGTCCTAAGTCCTCAAACCCTGTGACTCAGTTACTTCAAGGTGTTTTTTTGTTTTGTTTTGTTTTTTACTTCAAGGTTTTTTGATTATAGCTAAGAGGTTTTTATAACTTTCCTTGGTTTGTTCTATTTATATGGATCTATAAGGTAGCTTCAAAAAGTTTCTGGAAGAGTTCTGTTGTCTTTTAATTTAATGAACTTTTTGAAGTGCCCTTTATTAAAAGTACATATGTATGTAAAAATATTCTCTGCTAGACCTAAATGTGGTCTTACATGTTTTGCTTTCCTGTCAGCTTATTGTTATGACTGATACTGTATATGTACTAGTATTTTACCTTTGTTGTCTATACCTCTTGGACACACGTCCCGCCTTCTTTTGCTTTAGTGAGATTGTGCTGATGCCTCCACTATGATAGACTGCCTTGCCTTTTACCCAGATTCATGTGTCTACTATCTACCCTCTGCTTCCTTCCCATACCCGGTAATTTTGAAAGAATGGTGTTTTTTTCCTGTGTGTAAACCTTCCCTTTACTTTAACAATAGTGATGTCATACAGTATTTCTCTTTTTGTGGTTGATTTTTAATTCGTTCAGTACAATATCCTCCAGGTTC
>PVJH01013914.1:0-58751 GCA_004026705.1 Nesogale talazaci
TTTTAGCTTAGGTCTAGTCTATTGAGAGAAAATTCCTTACTAGTCTTCAGCACTGAAAATCAGTGCCTGAAGAGGGTAAGGGAAAGAATGAAGGAACACAGTGGTGGTTTTGTTGCTGTTGTTGTTACATGTCAGGTTGTTTCTGACCCATAGGGACCATGTCCATAGATTATGTACATGAACCAAATACTGCCCTATCCTGGACCACCCTTCTCAATTGTTCCTATGCCTGAGCCCATTGTAATATCAATCCATCTAGTAGAGGCTCTGCCTGTATCACTGTCCGTCCACTGTACTAAGGATGATGTCCTTCTCCAGGGAAGGGCTTTCCTGACAATAAGACTTAAATATTGAAGATGAAAATTGGCAAGCTTGCCTCTAAAGAGGTCTCTTGCTGTACTCCTTCCAAGATAGTTCAGCTTATCATTTATCAGATCATGGTACTTTAAATATTCTTCTCCAACATCACAATTCAAATGCATTAGCTCTTCCTTGACCTTTCTTAATCAATGCCCAAATTTTGCATGCATATGAGGCCATTGAAACACCATGGCTAGGTTCAGGAACATCTTCGTCCTCAAAGCCACAGTCTTGCCTTACAATCTTCAACAGCTGTCTTGTGCAGCAGATTTACCTTAAGCAATGTATCTTGACTGCTGCCCCCATAAACTGTGATTGTGGATTCAAACAAGCCAAAATCCCTGATTTCAACCTTTTCTCCATGTGTCCTCATTAGACTAGTGGTGAAGATATTGGTCTTCTTTACATTGAGTCATAATCCTTACTGAAGGCCACAAAACTCAAAGTTCATCAGCAGGTGTTTCAAGGCCTTCTCATTTTCAGCCAGCCAGTTTGTGTCATTTTCATTTACAGGCTATGAATCAGCCTTCCTCCAATCCTGAGGCCACATTTCCCTTCTTAGAATCAAACATCTCTGATCATCTGTGCAGCATACAGACTGAGTATGAGTTCTGACAGGCAGCAACTCTGACACACCTCTTTCCTGACTTTACACCATGCAGAAATCCCTTGCTCTGCTGACATGATGCCTTTTTTATTTTATCATTTCCTTGAGGTATTTTACAATTTTTATTACAATCCAGACATCGATGGCATCAGGCATATGTGTCCATATGTTGCCATCATCCTTTTCTACACAGTTACTTTCTATTGAGCCCTTGATATCAACTCCTTATTTTTCCCCATTTCCCCCTCCTCCCTCGAGACCCCTTGATATATTAGAAATTATTATTAGTTTCATATCCAACACCTTCCTCCATGGTTTCCATTGTTCTTTCCCCCAAAGAGGTATGGGGTATGTGTACATCATAATAGACAGTTCTCCCCTTCATGCCCCCCAAGCCCTACTCCTTACCCTTTGGGTATTGCTATTCCCTTTCCTACTCCTGAGTTGCATGGGTCATGAGCTCTTATCTGTACCTGTGCACATTCTCCGGTCTCATCTGATGTGAGAGGCATCATTGGGGTCATGGTACTGGGGGGTGAGGAAGTCTAAAGGAACCAGAGGAATATTGTGTGTTTCATCAGTGCTATAATGTGCCCTGGTTGACTCATCCCTTCCCTGTGACCCCTCTGTGATGACTGTTCCATAGTCTATAGAAGGACTTTGGGTATCTGCTCCTACCCTTCTTTCTCAACCATGTGATTCTGGTTTTTGTTGTTGTTGTTGTTTTTAAAGATCTTCTGTTACCTGGTCCTAATGACACCTCATGATCGCACAGGCTGATGTGTTTCTTCCATGTGGGCTTGTTGCTTCTCTATTTGATGGTTGCTTGTTTCACTTCAAGCATTTAAAACTTCAGATGTCATAACTTTTAACTTCCTCTTCATCCATATATAAGTTCCCCTTGAGCATGATGAAGTGTTCTGAAATTCCCATTCTCTTAAAATTATGCATAGTTTGCTCTGGTCCACAGAATTGATTGCCTTGTTATAGTCACTGAAAACATAAGTAAGCATATTTTCTATATTCACTGTTTTGAGCCAAGATCCATCTGACAGAAGCAATGATATTTGTTGTTCACATCCTCTTCAGAATCCAGCTTGAATCTCTAACAGCTCCCTGTCAATGTACTGCTGCAACCATTGTTGGATGACCTTCAGCAATGTTTTACTTTCACTTGATGACTGATGTTGTTCTGTAGCTTCAGCGCTCTGTGGGGCCGCCTTTCTTTGGAATGGGTACAAATATGGGTCTCTTACAGTCAATTGTCCAAGGAGCTTGTCGTCTTACTTTCTGGCCTACATGAGGAAGTACTTCCATGGCTTCATTAGCTTGCTGAAACATTTCAGTTGGATTTCATCAATTCCTGGAGCACTGTGTGAGGCTCATGCTTTTAGTGCAACTTGAACTTTTTCTTCCGCCCACTGATTCTTGCCCTCTCTTATACTACCATCTAAAATGCTGTAATATCAACCAGTTATTTTCAGTACAATGACTCTCTTCATTCTTTCCACTATCTTTTGATGCTTCTGCATTGTTTATTATTTTGCTCATAATATCTTTCAGTATTGCAACTTGAGGCTTGAATCGCCTCTTTTGATTTTGGAGGGTTTGTTTCTGCTTAAGCTATGCTGAGTGTGTTCTTCACTTTTCCTTTTCTACCTGCATGTATTTGCACATTTTATTATTATATTTTACTTTGTCCTTACCTTACTCTTGTAATGAGGCAGTAGTAAAAGAGAAAGTCATTAATCCTCAATAGGAGCATTTGTAAACTACTATTTTCTGAGTACTGGCTATGTTTTTACAGAGAGTATTCCTGGTTTGACCCACTATACCTATAAATCAGACGCTTTGAGGATATACCTTGGAGTTATGAAATATTAATGTTGATTCAGCTGATTCTTAGGGGTTTATAGTTTGAATGGGTACTCTTTACAAAAGGATGTACAATAAACTGGATTAAAGAAAAGAGCATATAGGATATGAGGGCGATTTGGCTGTGACATCGGTCACCCCAATGATCTCCAGGGTTAATTCGGCTGATCTGGCTGGCTAGGCCAGTGTCCCCTTCCTCCCTCACCACTCCATGTGCGTTCCTCCCAAAGCTGTGCACTCGGTTGAAGAGGATGACCTTCCCTGATATAAGGAGGACCATCCTTCGGTCAAAGGTTTATGAATAGCTCCTCTCCGCTGCTAGAACCTCCAAACAAGTCTCAAGAAAACAACATGTATTGTTACAAAATTGCCGATTTGTTGACAAAACTCTAGATTGCAGTTTAACCTTTCAAGAAATTTTATGAACTTGAGGAACTGTTAACAATTGAGGGCTTCAGCTTTCACATTTTCCCAGGGAAGCTGCCTTGTGTGTGTGAAAAGAAACCAGCCAAAGGCAAACTTTTAGTAATAGTAAGCAATTTTAGGAAAGATATCAAGGGCATTTGATTCTTTATTAATTTTCTTTTCTGTAATCCATTCGAAGAATCCTAAGACAGGTCCTGTGTTCCTCCTGCTTCAAGTCTTTTTTAAAACTGGTTTTCTTTGTTAAATGTATTAAATTAAATCATCCTGATGCAATTACTCCAAGGTTACAAATAATGGAATTTCAGAGGGTATTGTTTCCTCCCCCACCCCCCATTCCATCTTCATTATTTCCCCTCATAGGGGATATAAAAACAGTTTCTTAATTCGAGTGTCTTTGCAAATACATCGAATTTAGACATGTCAAAATAAATTAGATTTGTTTCTCAGTAGAAAAAAACAGCAATAGAGCCAGACTGAATCTCACTGAAATTTTATTGCATCTATTTACAAGCACTTTTATAATCCTCAACTGAATGACATTTAAACTAATTAGGTTCTTTCCAGACATCTAACATTTACTTTTATTGTTACTTCTTGAACCTAACAATAAACATAGGTTTTAAACTGTGGAATAATTGTTTTATCTATGCTCACTCTAAAAGCCTATGTCTTACATTAGGCTGAAAATTCTGTCATTTTAGTATAGCTATCTTTGCAACAACTAAGATATGTTGAAAATAGTTAAATAAAATAGATTTATTGTAATCTCTGTTTTTAAAAAAAATTGGAATTGCTAAACAGATATGATGACAGTATCGACCTAATGGAAATTCAATTGTCTGCATGGTGTATATTAACTCTGTGGCAGTTAATTTCTTCAGGATCCACTTCTTTCATCTTCAAAATATGATTTATAGCAATTAACTGACATTATGTAATTTTGATCAAAATCCATATTAATAAAATACAAATTTATTTTGTGTACAGTAAAGCCCAAAATATTTCTCTTGATGAGTAAAGAGGATCAGGACTGTGTCACAACAGTTGGGCATGAAATTCAATTCAGGTAGAGCCATGGAACAGAGACATTGGAAGAAGCCCTGTCGGAAGGCAATTTTAAAACTTTGAATCCTTTGGTGCATTAATGCATAGTCATCAGTGTTTAGAGAATGGGAATCCAGATGATCTCTTAACTTTTAGAACTCTGCATTGAAGCCTAATAATGCCATTATTACTACCTATTTCAAGAACCTTTCCTATTGAATGAGTACTTTATTGTCAATTATATCATGAATAATTATTGCTTTGAAAACTGAAATTTTGAGGCTGAGTCCCGGTGGCCTAAGTGGTTGAGTGCGGGACTGCGGCCTGCAGGCTTGGCGCTTCAAATCCAGCGGCAGCTCTCAGGAGCAGTACTGGGTAGTGCCCACAACCAACAGAGGCCGTGATGCCCCCAAAAAACAAAAACAAAGCAAAACAAAAACAAAAACAAAACGAAACGAAAATTGAAATTTTAAATTTCTCAACAGATCTTTATTATTAGTTAGATGTTAAATGTTAAATTGGGGAGAAAATATGATATATTATTTATTATTAAATGGATGAATTGCATGCATACTAATTAATAATGAAAGAAAATATTTGTTGACAAAAGTTTCTGAAAAGTTCTCTTTTGAAGGATCATCATTTTATTGCTTCTGAAACTAAACAACAGATTTTTAATATATACACGTAAAGAAAAATTAGGGGAAAAACACATTATGTCAGTTTCAGAATGTAACTACCAAAGATAGCATGTCTAAAAGCCAGGACTCAGAAGACCACAGGTCAAATATAGTCACATGACCTTAAAACACACGAAAACAAACAAAAGCCATTTCACTGGTTAATATTAAAATTCAGAATTTTTATAAAACTTACATCTCCTATTTGGCCAAAAATCAAGGTAGACATGCACTACCAAATAGCAGTGGCCATTTTTATAGAGTGCGTGCTGCTTTTAATTACCCGCAGTCACACCTCTGCTAATCTGTGACCAGCTCTCTTTATTTAGCTATGCTGATAGCTTATTGTGCACCTGATTTTATGGATTCTGATTTATAACAACCCATTCATTTTACACTCAATTTACATATGAGTTCAAACAAGTTATGTAATTTGTCCCAATCATGTAACTGATATTTTCCAGGGCATAAAATCAAAGTAAAATGGGTCCTGAGTGGCAATAAATATGAAAGAATTGAAATTTTGTAATCTAATCCTCATTATCACAGAGGCTTATTTGATTCTGCTAGGAGAATATTGCATTTTCACAGCATGTTTGTGTTCTGTTTTTTATTCTGATTGTCAATGGTGTGCTGGGATAAGACAAAGGTTAGGAACGAGCTATTGTGTCCCAAGTAATTCTGTCTTAAACACTTACTAACAAATAGAATTTTAAGTGATTTTAGTGACACACTTTAAATTGAGTGGAAGATTTTTAATTGCTTTTTCAATTATACCAGTTGCTTTTTCAGTATTAATTATTTCTATTCTGATTCTGCATTTAAGATAAAAAATGCTCACTAAATAACTTTCTTAATATCTAAATAATTGAAGTCACTTCTCTAGAGATAAAAGGGGTACAGACATTAGGGGCAGACATTATGTTTCTATGCTTATAGCGGTAAAGTAAAAAACTATTGAAAGTATAAAACTTTGCTCTTAACAAGATAGACAAAAATGCAATTAAAGCACTGTGGTATTTAAAATATATTTCCATATGTTGTCATCTTTTTCAAAATATTTTCTTTCTACTTGATCCTTTGATATCAGCTCATTTTTCTTCCTCCCGTCCCTCTCTCCTCCTCTCCATGTCCTCTTGATAATTTATATATTATTCTTTTTTCCATGTCTTACACCGACTGCTGTCTGCTTTCACCCACTTGACATTGATTATTGTGATTGGTTCCCCTTCCCCCTGCCCCCAACCTTCCCTTACCTTCCTAGTATCTCTGCTCCTCTTATTGGTCCTGGGGGGCTTATCTGTTTTGGATTTCCTGTGTTGCTAGCCTTTATCTCTACCAGTATACATGGTCAGGTGTGGCCAGATTTGTAAGATAGAAATGGGATCAAGATAGTGTAGGGGTTGCAGGGAGAGCAAGCATTAAAGAATTGGAGGAAGGTTGTGTGTTCTGTTGGAGTTACACTCTACTGACTGGCTGCTCTCTTCTTTGTGACCCTACGGACAGGGAGTATCCAATCAACTACTGAAGGGCTTTGGGTCTCTGCTGTGCTCATTGATATGTTTTGTTTGTTTGCTTTGTTTGGGATCTTTGATACCTGATACTTGATCCCATAGACAAATGTGTCTGATACAATGGATATATGTATGGATTGTGATAAGAGCTATAAGAATGCCCAACAAAATAAAATTTAAAAGATTAAATTACATTTTTAAAAAACCTAAAATGGCTACAAAAGACTTGAATAGTATTAATATAATTTATATTTATAGAACATTTTTATACATGGGAAAATGATAATTTATTGACTACAACTATTTTGCTTGTGCTTACATTAGACTTTACACTATGTATCTCTAGACTATCATATTCTACCTTTATTAAACTTTAGAAACAAAAAATAAAACACAACAGCTTCCTACATGCAATATGAGTGCTCTCATGTTTCTTCTATACAAATAGTACCAGGTATATATTAATTTAGTACATATAGAATATGTAACACATATGTTTTGTAGTCATAATATACTCACAGATTTTACTGGCCTATAAATATATAGCTATATATTTAAATGTTGTTTTTAAAATTATTCCCCAATGTGTCTGTGATCTTAAAGACCTGAAGGTGAATAAGTGGCTATCTAGCTAAGAAGCAAGCCTACATGAAAGAAGCACAACAACCTGTATGACCACGAGGTGTCAAAGGGATCTAGTATCAAGCATCAAAGACCTAAAAATTATATCATTATAAATGAGGGGGAGTTCAGATTGAGGACCCAAAGCCCATCAATAAGTGAAGAGACATCCTCTTACAGAGGGGTTGTAGTGAGGAGATGAGCCAGTGTAGGTGCAGTGTAGTAGCAATGGAATGTTCTCAAATGCTTCCACCCACTGACCATCATTATCCCAATTCTGCCAGACATATTTGGCTAGACCAGAGGATGCACATTGGAGTCAAAAACGTGGAAATTTAGGATAGATAATCCCTTGAGACTAGTGGGGAGTGGTGACACTGGGAAGGTGGAGGGATGGTGGAGTAGAAAGGGCGAACAAATTTCTCAGAAATACATGAGACCTCCTCTCTGGGGTGTGGACAACGGGGCGGGGGGCAGGTGAGTGAAGTGACACATTAGGCAGTGTAAGATATAAAGAGGTAATAACAATTTGTAAATTATTGAAAATTCATGGGGGATAAAGGGGAAGGGGAAATATGGGGAGTTGGAATTAAAAACATAAAGGACTAGAGGAAAGAGGGGAAGAGGAGCTTATGCTAGAGGGGTTCAAGTAGATAATGTAGACGAATGTGGCAACATGTGTACAAATAAGCTTAATACGAATGATGTATTAAATGTTGTAAGAGCCCCCAATAAAATCTATATTTAAAAAATTATAAGAAGCTTATACCAAGGGCTCAAGTAGAACATATTTAGAAATGAATATGGCAACATGTGTACAAATATGCTTGATACAAATGTATTGAATGTTATAAGAGCTGTAAGAGCCCCCAATAAAATGATTTGAAAAAAATACTTTGGAATATGGTTTTACATTTCCCTTTTGATCAGAATTCTTCCATAGAATCTTATATTAAATTAAATAAATTAAATCTATATTTAAAAATACAATTCATAGGAAAAAATCGATAAAGTTATATGTAACTTTAGCATTTGATTGCCTTATTCCACATTTACTTGTTGCCTATTTATGCATTACAATATTATCACTGACTTAAAAGCTTAAGACAATACCCATTTACTTTTCGCAGTTACTACAGATCAATGATCCAAGCATGGGGTGTGCTGTGTCTTCTGCTTCATAGTCTTACACCGAGTTGTAATGAAGGTGCTGCTCCCGGGCTCTCCTCTCCTGGGATTGCCAAAATCTGAGCTTCTCAGGGAGAAGGGTCAAATTGCAATTTTGTGTGCTTGCTTTAAAGATTCATTCACTTTTATATGTTGTATTGACAGCCATGTTTCCTTGCTGGATGTTGGTTAACATTGCCTTCATTTCTTTAGCATGTGGACAACTCCAGTAAAATCAATAAGAGCGATAGTCAATGGAATTTGCTGGCAAAAAGATCATTACAACTTTATGCAGTGTAATGACTGAAGGAACATCTTATTATCTTTGCTATACTCACTTGGCTAGACTTGAGTCTCAGATATCACTTCTCATTCATGAGAAGTTTTTAGAAAAATTATGAATACCATTAAATAGGATAATTAACTTCCACCTCAAAGACTGCAATATTTGCATATGCTCCTTTTAAAATAATCAGTCAAGCTTGATAACTTCACAATCATAATAGTCAACCACTGAGTGACCTGTAAAGTAGCCAAGAGCTGTAATGCAGCTTAAATTGTAAAATATTACAAGAAGTTGACCTATATATAATCCATTGGCACCAATCTTAGTGCTTTTGCATATTTCCATATTTCCTGTGGTAGGCTACTATCATGTGGGATTCAAAAGGGCAAAATCATCACATTGCTCCAAAAAATGGTGAGGTCTCAGAATGTTTTTGTTTAGACGGATACCTAGGCTAGTATACATTTTTCTGACATAAGTGCTCATATTATGAATTGAGACCTTTTTATTTAAAATTCTAAAAATCTGAGGAAAGTTTAAAATAGTAGAATATTTAGATGACATTGTACTTAATATTTCAGTGGAGTACAGAAAATGGTAAGATTTCTGTCTTACTTTGGTTTGTTATCAGGAGGACCAATCTCTCAAGAAGGACTTCATGCTGGGTACTATGCTGGTGTAGCATAGCAGTTTGTATCAGATGTTTATAAGTATTTGCCCTAGATGACTTCATCAAAGGTTAAAAAAATAAAGTGTACAATATAATAAAAATTAAGAGTAATATTGATAAAAAATTAAGAGTAACACTGGAAAAACAAGTATTGAAGGAAAATGCCCACATGAAAGAACTGTCATGATTTACTTAACTGGTCGGAGAACAGAGGCTAACGCTTATAGCAACTAGACATGATGAACAGGGATACAAGAAGGAAATCCAGAAAGATCATTAAGATGTTGTGCTTAGTAATTTTCTAATAAATGTTTCTAATAAGAGTCTTCTATTTCTGGTTGACATAAGCTGATAAAAGTATAACATGGAAATTGCTCACTTTATAATGTTCATATTATTATAGGCTAACAGTAGGTATCATTATTTTTAAATAAAACATAGAACATGAGAAAATAGTGTGTCATTGAAAAAATACTTTGTGAATTGGTTAGCACATTTCTGACATATACTGTGCAATGGCTATGGTCCAACAGCAAAACTGAGTAGCTTTAGAGATCACATTCTCCCCCTCCCCAATAATTCTGAGGCTCGGAATTTGTATCTAAGGCATCAGCAGAAATATACTCTCTTCCTTCTGACTCTGTGGGAACATTATCCTTGTTCTCCTCAAATCTCTAGAAGCTATGGATATTTTTTTGGAGGGGGAGGCGGGGGTTGCTTAGGGATATTGACTTGTACATGGATCCTCACATGATTTCTCCTTCCTGTGGACCTCCTTCACTGACTTTCTTTTATATGAAGCCATTTAGATTTTTTGACAGATAATATCTGCAGATAACTACCATTATTTCCCTAAGCAAGCTCACCCTCACTACTTCAGCATACCTTCAGCATATGTTCTGTACCATAAGCATACATTTTAAAGAGTACAGTTGAATATTGTAATATTAAGAACATTCCATTGGTATAAGTAGGGGGAGGTAATTGTGTAAAAAGATAAATGTTACAAAAATTATCTATTCAACTATTTTTGGTACAGTCAGAATTTTACAGCTGGGCATAAATGGGCACTAGAAAGGGACACCATGGGCTCTTTGTTTCAATAGACTAAAAACAAAAAAAGTGCAGCATTTTATTTTGTCAAGTTTAGGTAACTAGTGGTATACATCTATTGCTTTCAATCTAGATGGTGTTCTAGAGACAAGTGGAAACAATTGTACTCAACATTTGACAGATCATAGAGGAAGAGTAGGTTTCATCTTAAATTAAGAATAATGTTGCTAGTAAGACATGCTTAACCATAAACATTTTCATAATTATGAACCTACTTTGTTGGAACTGGTGCATTAAATGTGTGTTAATGTGTGTATATTGTATATTGTATTTGCATACTTAAGAAATTGAGGTGGTACCCTGTGGCTGATTTTTTAATAATTAGTTCTTACAATGTGGCCCCTATACAATGAGGACTACTTCCTCATGAGGGGATCCTTGAAGATTTGAGTGTTATAGTAAAGCATGGTGAAAGGAGTTAGATGGCGCCCAACTATCAGAAAGAAAGGAGGTTATGTTGACCAATCCAGGGCCAAAGGAACAATAAATAATCCAATATCAATGGTAAGGAGGGTGTGAAGGGCCTGATAGTGATTGATCAAGAGTAAAGTCACCTAGAGAAATTTCTAAAATCCAAAGGAAGTTTGAGCATGATAGTGGAACAAGAGAAAAGTAAAAGGAAATAAGAGGAAAGAACTAGGAGGCAAAGGGCATTTATAGAGAGTGGTCTGTGGCAGTCACCTAATCTGGTATCAATTTGCAGATTAAGAGTTCAGTGGTAGAATCTAACCTGTCAATCTGGAGATAGCCAATGATACAAGTGTTGGCATGATTTTCTCATGAGAATTCTGGGAAATCCAGCTGTATTTCCCCCTTGGAGGTGAAAGACTCAATACTTTGGAGACACTCTACTGACAAGACACAAGACTCACTCCTTTGGAGACACTGCAGCAAACAAGATACATGGCAGCATGCTGACAGACCCTGAATCCTGATAACTGGAGGACCCAAGAGGAGACCCCTGCCAGTGCTAAATGCTTCTACCTTCACGGGATACACAAGATTCTGCACCTACTGTCCTGTGATTGTCCTGGTGTCATTGCATATGATTTGTGTGTCTGAAGAGTACTTATCGATTAGTATCAGACATATGGGCGAATATCAGACTTATGGACTTGGACTGGACCAGGTTAGCATGCTGTCTCAATGTTCCATTCCTCTTGTATATAAACCTCTCCCTTGTATGCATATGTGTGTTTATGAATTTGTTTCTCTAGTGTACCCAGACTAATACAAGGTCTAAATAAAGTCATGAACATAGGTAAATATATTTTATATGATGATGGGGAAATAGATCTACATGCATATACTTATAGGGTTAGTAATAGGGCAGCAAATAGACATTGGGCCTCCACTCAATTACTTCCTCATCGCATGAACACTTTGTTCTATTAAGTTGGCATTCCATGATGCTCACCTTCCTGACATGATCACTGAAGACAGATATCTGTGCATAAGCAAAATTGGTGAAGAAAGCTGATGATGCCTGGCAATCAAAGGATATTGTATCTGGGGCATCAAGACTTGAAAGTAAACAAGCAGCCATCTAGCTCAGAAGCAACAAAGTCTACATGGAAGAAGCACACCAACCTTTGTGACCACGAGGCATCAAAGGGACCCATTATCAGATATCAAAGAATAAAAATTCATATCATTGTGTGTCCATTTTCCTGATATGATCGCTGAAGACAAATGTGTGCATAAATAAATGTGGTGAAGAAAGTTGATGGTAACAGGCTATCAAAAGAAATAGCATATGGGGCTGAGTCCTGGTGGCATGAGTGGTTGAGTGCGGGACTGTGGCCCGCGGGCTTGGCAGTTCAAATGCAGTGGCTGCTTTCAGGAGCAGCGCTGGGTAACTCCCACGAACACCAGATGGCAGTGGTGGCAAAAAAAAAAAAGAAAGAAAGAAAAGAAATAGCATCTGGGTTCTTAAAGGCTAAGTTAAACAAGTATCCATCTAGCTCAGAAGCAACAAAACCCACATCGAAGAAGCACATCAGCCTGCGTGACCACAGGTGTCAAAGGGATCAGGTATCAGGCATCAAGAACTAAAAATTATATCATTATAAATAAGGGGGAGTACAGATTGGGGATTCAAAATCCATCTGTAAGTGAAGTTACATCCCCTTAAAGAAGGGTCACAGAAGAAACAAGCTAATCAGGGTACTGTGAAGCAACGATGAAATATGCAAATTTCGGCTGAGCCTCGATGGCATAGTGGTTGTGACAGGACTGCGGCCCACTGGGTTGGAGGTTCAAATCCAACAGCAAGGCTGGGCCTCGTACTCCCACCACCAGAGGGCAGTGATGCCTAAAAAATAAAAAACAAAAAAAGAAATATGAAAATTTCCTCTAGTACTTAAATGCTTTCCCTCTCCCCACACTATCATGATCCCAATTCTACTTTACAAGTTCGATTAGAGCAGAGAATGTACACTGGTAACAGATAGAACCGGAAACATGGGCAATCCAGGACAGACGATGTCTTTAAGACCAGTGGAGAGGGTGGCAATGCCAGGAAGGTAGAGCAGAAAGCGGACAGTGATTATACGAATCTACATATAACCTCTTCTCTGGGACACAGACTACAGGGAAGTGAGCGAAGGGAGACACTGAGCACTGTATGATATGACAAAATAAGGTATAAATTATCAAGAGCTGATGAGAAAGGGGTGGGGGTGGGGTGGGCATGAGGCGCTAATACCAAGGGCTTAAGTGGAAAGAAAATGTTTTGAAAGTCATGATGGCAACAAATGTACACGTGTGCTTTGCATACAATGGATGGATGTATGGATTGTGATAAACGTGTGAACCCCCCAATAAAATTATTTTTAAAAGTAAATAAATAAAAAGACTTGTCCTAACAGAAGTGGTCATCAAAGAAAGCTGTCAACCAGTCTATGAAAAAGAAATCATATCTACTCAAGTATGATCAAAGGATTTTCAATAAAGTCCACAAGAGTATTGGAGTTATATTAGTTTAAATTCTAATCACTTGGCATGTTAACGGTTATGGTTTGCAGAGGAATTTCTTACTCTCTTTTGAGTCTCCACATAAATTCAAACTTCATTGAATTCTTCCTGAATATTTACTGACGATGTTAAAAGGCAGATTATGTTTGAAAGTGTATTTCTGCTCTTCCCCTGCCCAACCAAAGAAACAGTCAAGCCATGAACTTTGATGGAAATAGGGGTATGTTTAACTCAAAATGCAATTATGGGAAAATGGATCATAACAAATCAATTATATTCTTTAAATCTGCAGACCTCCTCCAGTAAGTGAACTTGCAGCGAGAGGGACTGTGGTTGGTGTAATTTCTGCTGCTGCCATCAATCAGAGCATTGTATACTCCATTGTTTCAGGAAATGAGGAGGGTGAGTACATCTCTAAGTCTATGAATTCTCTATATATGTTCTCAAGTACTTTTAGGTTGAATGAGCATTTATCCCACTTTTCTAGTCAAACTGTGTCCTTCTTGTATGGTCGTATATTGGTTATGTGTTTCGCTGCTTCCTATAAGGTCAGCACTCTCCGGGAGCTCAGGGCACACTCAGGGCCAGCTCTGCCCTGTCCAGTAGGGTTGCTATGCATTGGAATGAGCTTGAGGGAAGTAAGTTTGGTTTGGTTGCTTTAGATGTAATAATAGTATATACTTCACTAGATTGAAAGCTACTCTATTAATAGATCTTTCCCCTCCTTTTAGAAGAGCCTACATTGTTTTACCTCTTGAAATATTCCTCTTATCAAAAATATTCTAATGACAGTTACAATAAACATCATGGAAAACTGGCCATATCTGCTCTGCTCTGCCTCTGTACCAAGTACTGAAGAGCTTATTTTATTTTTTAACTTTTTCCATATATTTACTTGTGTTGCTAGGTCTTACCCATAATATATCACTAACATTGTTTTTCCTGGAACTTCAAATGACTTCCCTATCCAGGTTCTTACACTCTGTGATTCTATTTATTCTTGAAGAAAGCAAAAAGAACTATGCTTATCTCTCTCTCACTCTATTTTACATTTGATTCAATGACATTCATTTATTCAATCATTCATCAGTCTATACTCATTTATGTATTATAAATACATAAATCAGGAAACAAAGCAGCCCCTTCTTTCCCCTAATAACCATGTAAGGGTACAATCTGACCTCATTATTCCTGGGTGATCTTTGTTTGTGTAGTAGTACAGCCACAATTATTAACAGCTACATCTTTTCAAAAACTATTTTAAGTGTATTGCAAATTACAGGTGCACCCTAAATGTGCTCAATTATGACAATGTTGAAGACTTCAAGAGAGAAAATGTTTCAAGAAGAAGAAAGATATTGAGTACAAAGTACACACTATGCCATTAGCCATCGTATTTCTTCCTGAAGATGTCATAAACAGAGGCAATTGTAGGAAATGCTGGCCACAAAACTCTGGAGTGAATACAAAGAGAAGAGTTGAAGCTAGCACTTCTGGTCAAATAATAGATAATTTCAAGGGGGGATTTTAAATTTTTATTGTTTTCATTATGAGTTATCAAGAAAATAGAGACAGTGACAAGGCATATGAAAGTCAAAAAATAAATGCAATGAAAGAGGGTACTTCAGGAGACAAACCTAAAACCCAACTTTCTACCATCAACTTGATTCCAACCTATAGCAGCCATATACAGGGTTCATGAGACTGTACATTTTGTGTGTGTATGTGTGTGTGTGGCATTACTGCTTTGGTGGGAGTAGGAAGCCAAGCACTGCACCTGGAGACCTGCTGGTGGATTTGAACCATCAACACTGTGGGCTGCAGTCCCGCACACAGCCTCCACACCAGGGAGCATGCAGTTCCAAGTTTATCCCAAGGAGCACTACACTACTACTGTGTTTCAATCACCCACTCCATATTTGATAGCACCAAACATAAATTGTGATTGAACTTTAAAATGGGAGAGCTGAAATGAGACTCTTGAATTAAGTCAATGATATGAACCAGCTACAATAACTTGAAATCTAGAGTTTTTGAGACTGCCTTTCTCCCTAGGAGTGGCTGGTGGCTTTGGGCTGCTGAATTTGAATATATTAGCCCAGAACATATCCACTGTGTCTCCAGGTCTTCTCCATAATACATTAATGTAATCATTGTAGGAGACCAACAGATAGCTTTTTCTAAAAATATGATATTTAAATTTAGGAGGCATAAAGGGCCAGGAAAAAAGAATGCCTAAATGGAGAAAATACAGAGGAGAAATGGAGAAAATGTCACACGGAGGGTGTCACAACGAATGTCATGGAACAAAATGTACATAAATTGTTGAACAGAAAATTAATTTGCATTGTGAAAAATTAAAAAGAATAGAGGAAACAAGCAGTTCTTACAGCAGAAGAAGGGAAAACTCCATGATTCAAAGTCAACACATATTTGCAACCCAAAGACAATAAAACCTCTAACATTTGAAGACATATATTTGGCAAGTCCTGAAATTGGTCATATCTAGAGCTGGCATATCATATCCATATCATTTCCATGCTGTCAGTCTCATGCATTATGTTTATTATAAATCAGTGTTTTTTGTCTTCTTACCCACCATTTTTTAATAAAAGAGCTTTTATTTTAAATTCCAGGTTTGTTTGGAATCAATAACATCACAGGAATCATTTATGTAAATGCACCTCTGGACTATGAAACAAGAACTAGCTATGTACTTCGAGTTCAAGCTGATTCCCTGGAGGTGGTCCTAGCCAACCTCCGAGTTCCTTCAAAAAGTAAGCCTAATTAACTAAGCTATACATGTGAAAAACGACGGTCTTTCTACTTATTTTTAAATAAAGAGGTGTGTGTCTTCTAACCCTTCTCTTTATGCAGATATGAGGATCATTAACACTCAGAAAAGTTTGCTCATTCATTTTGGCAGCTGATATATGAGAATGTAAACAGTGCTCTCATAAAGAGAAATACCAAAGCAGTAACACACAAATTGCAGATTTTGTATGCAGTAGCATTGTGATTCCATCATTATTGGTGTCTGTGAAATAATAAAGTTGACTGACTCTCAATTTGAGCATACAGGCAACTTGATGGAATAAATATGAGAGTAAATGAAAAATGGCAAATCTTGTTGCTATTCTAAGTGCCATTGAATCAGTTCCAACTCGTGCCGAAATGTTTACTAGTCATAAATATCAAATGGAAGGCTCTTATTTCTCAATATAGCTTCCATCTATGTCTGTATACTTCTGAAGACTATATTTCTATCTCTAACCATTCCTCAAAAAATTCTGAGCTTTTAGATTAACACAATAACAAAATGACAGAATTTCTATCCTAAAGAAACTCAAGTCATAATCCTTCCCAATATTTTAAGTCTTAGAAACAAAAAGATGTCTAAAGATATAATATCAAGATTTACCGGTGGATGGAGTATGGTTTTCTGGCATTATTTTCAAAGGACAGTCTTAACCATATTTAAAGAATGAATGGGTGTAATATCAAGATGGAGAAAAAAAATCAACCATGGTGCAAATCTGGGACCATTCCTTCATCAATACTGTTCTCAATTTTATTAATTATTTTTAATTATGGGAAGTTAATACATATATTATACAATCCCATGTTTCAATTACACTGGATATTATTATACAATTGCTACCACAATCGGTTTCTGAACAATCATTTCCTTCCTGGGCTCCTGCATAACTCTCCATAATCATCCTGTGTCCTTCAAGGAAATCTAACAAAAGGATCATTTTGGAATTCCCCCAATCAGTCACTATAACCTTCTGAGTTGATCACATGACCTAGCCCAACAGATCCTCTCAGAAGCACTTGTTTTAAATGAACATTTTTTTTTGACTTTGTTTTCTTTTAGAGCACCCTACCAAGACAGACAAATCTATTACTGAGTGAACTGCTTTGCAGCTATGCACTGGTCAGAGACAAGCTTAAACGTATTTTGTCGGGAATAAGCAGTGCACACATGGAGTAGAACATGAGCAGTGAAACTTACCCTTTGATTGTTAGTGAATCCAGGACTGCTAGTCATTTATGGATTTTCTGACTTCTTGTACTGATTTTCCAAGTGAGAAGAAAAATATTTTTAAATTGGTGATAGACATTTATCGACATTCTTATAACTATATAAAAATTAACTCATGTATTTCTTTGAGGAGAAAATAATTAATGTACTCCTATTTAACACAGTCAAAATGTTTTAAAATAAAATGCTTCCCTTTTAATAACACATTCAGTAAATGACCTAGCTCATGCCTGTTCAATGCTAAAATATTTTTTGATATTTTTGAGGCATCTCATCACACAGAGAAGGAAGCAGGAGTCCAGTACTGAATGGGGCTAGCCCAGAATGTGGCCGATGCTAGCACTAGTGCAGTTCAGAGTACTCCCTTTCATTGATTAAGTATTGATTTTGTACATAAGCCATCCATCTCTTTCTAATCATGCAGTCATTGAAAAGTATAGAATTTTCCAATAAAGCAAATGTAATTTAAATATTTCTAGAGCCAAGTCCCAGGTGGCATATAAAATAGGAAACAAGATCTTGAATATTCACCGCTTACAATGAGAATATTACATTTATCAGCTCCTTCAAGAGGGGGTGGGGGGAGAGACCACAAGAAGTAACAATGAGAGCCTACAGGTGGAGAGTGACAGAGTATGGCGAGAAGGCGCCCAGGCAAAGTGGCCTGGAGAACAAGATGAGAGCAGAGGGCACAGGAGGCATTGCAGTGGGTTGGTTGTTTACTTGTTCCTGATATTAGCTTTCCACTTGGTGCTCGTAGAGCCACTGGTTCTCAATCTCATGCAATGGGGTAGTGCACAGTGCTTCACCATTTCATATAGGTACTGATGAATTAATTTGACATATCCTTCACAATGTATTTTTAATTAAATCTATGAAATTATACTCTGATTTATATCACTTTTATAATTAAATTTTTAAAAATATAAAAGGGAAGTTCTTTTGTTTTTATTTAATCTTTGAATTGGAGAAAATTGTATCTTAATAAAGTTATATAGATGCTGAAAGGGTAGAATCACTTTAAATTGTATAATGCCATCACTGCAATTACAAATGAACCAGAGAGAATAATTGAAAATTGTAGCTGCCACCATTACTTGAAAAAAATGGGCGGTTAACTTTAGGGTGAAAAGTTAGTTAAGTATTCAGGTAGCACAACTCACCGTTTGAACTCTCACTTGTGAATATTTTGAAAAGCTTTATCACAAATAAATGAACCCAGCTCTCATTAATGTAAGTTAAATTACTATAATCTAAGGCTAATGAAAGTTGAGCTAATGCACAGGTATATACTTGTATAGGCCCTAGTTTGCACATAGAGGTGAAATCAATTAACATATTCATTATTTATCTTCTCAGAATTGCAAAAAGCCTAAAAGTTAAATGTTAGTTTCGTTAATGGCTGATGCTTTAAACACTTTTGTCAGCATTTCATTATTGATCTTGGCTTCTGGAAACAAAGCCCAAGTGTTTCAAAAAGTACCATATCTTAATGACTATTATTCCTCAGTACATTAGCTATATAAATAAAAAAAACATTATGTAAATTAGGGTTAATTAATTAATTGTACAATCTTGCTTCAGAATTAGAGACCCTATTTGTTTTCCTATGATCTTTAGCTCTAATATATATCATATAAATAAATAAAGGTAATAATAATAATAATAAACAATAATAAATAATAATAATAAAATAATAAATAATAATAATAAAAGGTCTAATTCATAAATAATTTTTTCATCAGGATTTCTTTACCAAGACTTTATTAATGAAATCCTTTCCAATAAAATTTGTTTAGCTATTTTCTAACTAGAATTAGTATTTAAATGCAAATTGACATTGAAAAGAAAATATAGTCTAAACTTCGTTTCACAAATTTGACTCTTGGAATACTTAAAACTATATTAACTTTCAAGTAGGAACGTGTGTTAGACAGGGTTCTCTAGAGAAACAAAACCAGGACACTAGTAATTCTCTTTATATGCTATTATAGATAGAAGGATATATAAGATGAGAAATAAACAGTTAACTAATCTATAAAGCAGTTCAAATGGCTTGGTGCAACTCACTTGTGTGAGACAGCTAACAGACTGGCAGTGGATGGAGTCTTGAGGGCCGCCGAGTAGTCCTCTGTAGAGCAATTCAGGCTAAATGCTTCACAAGCAGCAAACAGCAGAGCAGGTCACCAACAGTCAGCCAGATGACAGAGTCCAACAGTCTGCAGCTCAAGAGATGTATATCCCATGAGGTGGCAAAGCAGGGCTTGAAGGAACCTCAACTCACAGCTACACAGTCCATGACTAGGTATCCCATGGGTAGTGTTGCTTGGAGGGCGAGGCACAGGATGAACAAGGCAGGTGACTGGTTCCAAGATCCAAGAGGTAGAGAGCAAGCGCGGGTCTCACTGAGCCCTTCCTATCTCTGTCCTTCAATTCATCCCGTGTGTTCATTGGCCATGCCGTCACAACAGACCTACCTACCTTCTGTGGCCATGTTGGCATAACAAGCCTACCCGTCACAAAACTATTTCAAGCATACAAATGTACAAAGAATATAACAAAGAACACTTGTGTCACAATTACCCAACTTCCACATTAATATTTAGAAATCTTGTTTCACTCTCACTTTCTCCTAAATCTAGTATGTTGAGAAAATCAGAGGGTAAAGAAAAGTCAAAACATATAATATTTCACTGTGCATCTCCTAATGCAAAGGACACTTGAAAACATTGATTTTGGGGTTTCTTGCTGTGTAGTCAACTCTGACTCATGTTAACCTGAACAGGTTATTCTAGAATTGTTCCATAGATTTCCAGGTATAATTTTTTTAGAGACAGACCCCAAATTCTATCTTTTGAGATACCTTAAAGTGCATTTGAAAGGTCAAGCTAATGATTTGCTCTCTTCATACACTACTATATGGACAATAGATATAAAAATATTCTTTTAAGTCAGAAATAATACATTTTCTTTTAACCCTAATCCAACACAGTGAAGAACCAGCAAGTAATGATCATGAATTCAGGACATGCAGAGACTTGTTTTCCTTGGAATTTGTGTATCTATTGTGTTGACATTATGTACAGTGTCTATAATAAACCAGATATGATAATAGTATTTTCGGACATCAGGGTAAAGAAGAAAAATACATTCCTTCAAGAAGCCCATGGTTCAATGTGTGACCAAGATAAATAAATAGTGACAATGACTGTCTACACTATTACTAAGTATGATATATAGCTATTACACATATCAATACAGTAAAGAAATGTTTAAAAAATTGGGGTTGATCTTTGAACTTAAAGGAAAAGAAAAGATTTACAAGGGGAATTCAAAACACATGTAAACATGTAGCAGGGAAGATAAAAAATGAGTATGAAATTGGATTACTAATAAAAGTATCGAGAATTGTGTGCTGTTGTTGTTAGATGGTGGTCAAGTTCTTCATAACAACTCTATAGACAAGAGAATGAGAAACTGCTTGGCTTGGGGCCATCCTCAGAACTGCTGTGAGGTTTGCACTCATTGTTGTAGAAACTGCATTATTCCATCTTGTGAAGGGTCCTTGTCCTTTACAATGACTCTCTACTACAGCAAGCATGCTATTCTTCTCCAAGAATGGTTCTCCCCTGACAACATGTCCAGAGTAAATGAGCCATCTTGCCGTCCTAGAGTGAAAGAACATGCTGGCTGTACATTTTTTCAACACAGATTTGTTAGTTCTTTTGTCAGTCCTTGGTACTTTTAATCTTCTTTTCCAACACCAAAATTCAAATGCATCAATTTCTCCTCCTCCTTCTCTTCCTTCACTCTTTCTCCTTTTCCCTCTTGCCTCCCCCTCCACATCTTCCTCCTTCTCCACTTCCCTCTCCTACTGCCTCCTTATTCAACAATAATCTTTGCATGTATATGAGGTAATTGGAAATTGCTTAGATCAGGTACACTTTAGTCCTCAAAATAACATCCTTATTGGCTGAGCCCCGGTGGCATAGTGGTTGTGCGTGGGACTGCGGCCCACTGGGATGGAGGTTTGATTCCAGCTCCACAGAGCAAAGGCTGGGCCTCATACTCCCACCACCTGAGGGCAGTGATGCCCCCTTCAAAAAAAATAACAAAAAAAAATAACATCCTTATTTTGAACACTAATGACATCTTGTGCAGCAGATTTACTCAATGCAATGCTTCCTTTGATATATGGGCTGCTATTCCCATGAGCATTTGGTGTGGATCCAAGCAAAACGAAATCCTTAACAACTTCAAACCTTTGCTCCATTTATCACTATATTAACTATTGGTGCAGGTATGATGATTTGGGCATTCTTCATATTAAATTGTAATACATATGGAGGCTGTAGTCCTTAATTCTCATCAGCAATTTTTTTTAAATATAGATTTTATTGGGGGCTCATACGTTTAATACATCATTTAATACATTTAATATATCGTTTGTATTAAGCATATTTGTACACGTTGCTACATTCATCTACATTACCGACTTAAACCCTTCCTGCATAAGCTCCTCTTCCCCTTTCCTCTAGTTCTTTATTTTTTTAATTCCAGTTTCCCGTATTTCTCCTCCCCCATGAACTTCCAATAACTTACAAATTGTTATTACCTCTTCATATCTTACACTGTAAAATATGTCACTTCACTAACCTCCCCCAATGTCCACACCCCAGAGAGGAGGTCACATGCAGATCCGAGAAATTTATTCCCCCTTTCTACTCCACCATTCCTCCACCCTTCAAGTGTCACCACTGCCCACTAGAGTCAAGGGATTATCTATCCTAAAATCCACGTTTTCGACCCCAATGTGTATCTGTCTGGAAAATTGAGCTAATGGTAGTTGGTGGGAGGAAGCATCTGAGAACATTTCATTGCTACTACACAACACCTTGACTAGCTAGTTTCCTTGTTACAATCCCTCTGTAAGAGGTTGTCTCTTCGCTTATTGATGGACTTTGGGTCCCCAGTCTGAACTCCCCCTCAATAATAATGATATATCTCTTAGGTCTTTGATGCTTGATACCTGATCCCTTTGACACCTCGTGGTTATACATACTGCTATGCTTCTTCCATGTGGGCTTGCTTCTTAACTAGATGGCCACTTATTCACCTTCATGCCTTTAAAACCACAGACACACATCTTTTGATAGCCAGACGCCATCATCTTTCTTCGCCACATTTGCTTATGTACATATTTGTCATCAGCCATCATATCAGGAGTGTGAGCATATAATGTTATGATTATTAGTTCTTGAAACCTGATCATTGATCCCTTTGGTATCTCTTAGTCCCATAAGCTGGTGTACTTCTTCCATGTGGGTTTTGTTGCTTCTGAGCTGGATGGCCATTTGTTTACTATCAAGCCTTTAAGACCTCAGGCATACAAGTTTTGATAGCCGGGCACCATCAGCTTCCTTCACCATATTTGCTTATGCACATGTTTGTTTTCTGTGATCGTGTCAAGGAGCTGCGCATCATGAAATGCCAATTTAATAGAACAAAATATTCCTGCACTGAGGAAGTACCTGATTGCTGTCCAATGCCCATCTGCTGTCTTAATTCTAAGCCTATAAGTATATGCATATTGATCTATTTCCCTTTCATGATATAAATATATGTATCTATGTATATGCCTGTATTTAATCTCTATAAATGTCACTTACTCCCCAGTTCTTTTCTCTACTTCCCTATACCTCCTCCCGTCCCACCATCACACACAATCTCCATTTGGGTTTCAATATTGTCTCTCTATTACTTTAGTCTTAAACAATTCCTATCGGACCTTCCACACCCACCCACCCTGCCACTGATCCTAAACCACATGCTGCTCCCCTCATCCCTGGATCAGCCAAGAGTTCCCCCCGCCCCCCGCCTACATCCATCCTGGTACCAACATTCCCATCGTCCCCACCCCTAGACCACTCATCCATCCCACCCCATCCAAATAGACCTATGGAGAAAATAACATACCCCAAAAGAGGGCATCCTATAATGAAACTAACAAAGAAAAGAAAACAGGGAAAACATCAACAAAAAGAACCCCCAATATCCAACATATAAATGTACATGAAAGAATACAATAATAATGATAATAATAATTTAAAATCCTACAAATAGTTTAAGATCTGTTTGTTGACTTCCAGGAGTGTCTCCTGGTTGAGTGGGATGAGGGTGTCACAAAGTATATTTTTGGTGCTCAATATGGAGCTCCATGTTCTGTCGCACACCCTTAGTATTTTGATGTGGTTGGGTCAGACAGGGTGTAATCCTGATCCTGTTTCTCCATTTTTGACCCCAAAATGTCTTAGGTCAGTGAGGGTAGCTGTATTTCATATTGGGCCAGCCCATATGGTCCTCTTATTGTATCGGCAGTTCTGAGTGGGAATATCGTCCTTAAAGCTCAGTGGGCCAGAATGTACTTCATTCTATCTTCCTCCCCCTTCATTTACTCTTGTGCACTCTGGTCAGGTGTATCTCCCCAAGCTGCAGTTTCGGTGCTGACCTTCTAGGGAAGAGGCGGGTGTCCCGGTGGTTGGAATTTGGGAATTGCTCTCAGATTCTCCACTGGCTCTCGGCTCCAGTGCATCATGCCACATTCACTTCCAAGAACATCTTGTTTAAACTTGATTCCTGTTTTCCTGTGGAGACATAAAAAATACACGCCCCTTGGGTGGGTTAGTGCCCCATTCCCTCTCTACTTAACTGCACCTCACCACCCATATCCCGGCATCCCACCCTAGTTGGCTACTATATATAGCCCTGGATTTGGTATGGTCCCAGCTGTACTACCTGGGCCTTCTCCCAGGATTTTCTCTATACTGTAGATTTTTACCAATACCACTTTTACATTTTTTTAAAAAAAAATTATTATCAAGCTTACCTCCGCGGGCTGATATTGTACATATCCTTTGCACTTGGCTAACTTCGCTAAGCATAATTTCCTCCAGTCCTTCCCATGCGGAGATGTGCTTCACATGTTCATTATTATTTTTCAGCAAAGCATAGTACTCCACTGTATGTATGTACCATAGCTTTTTAATCCACTCATCAGTTGATGGAAATTTGGACTGCTTCCAACTTCTTGCAATTGTAAATTGTGCTGCGATGAACATTGGGGCACAGATGCCTTGTCGTGCAATTGTTTCAAGTGCTCCTCTCTTTCAGCAAGCAAGGCTGAGTCATCTGCATTTCAAAGCTTGTTCCCCAGTCTTCCTCCTATCTTGATGTCTTACTCTTCTTTATATAATCCAGCTCCTATAATTATTTGTGCATAATAGAGATTGCATATGTAAGGTAAGAGGATTCAAACCTGTTGCACACTTTTCTTTATTTTAAACCTTGCAGCAATTATTCTCTTGTTCTAGTCACAAAATACCACTTGATCCAAGTATGGGTTTTGCATTAGCACTAAGTGTTCTGGAAATTCCATTCGTTTCAAGGTTACCCATAGTTTGCTGTGTTTCATACAGTTGAATGCTTTAGCACAAGCAACAAAACACCAAAAACACAAATAAGAATCTTTTTTATTATTCTCCACTTTCAGCCAAGACCCATATGAAATCAGTAATAATATTCCTTGTTCCATGTCTTCTTCTGAATCCTTCTTGAAGTCCTGGTGGCTTCCTGTCAATGTACTGTTGCAACAGTTGTATGATATTGAGCAAAATTTATATATATAATAATATCATTAACATTGCTCTATAATTTGAGTTTTTTATAGGTTACTTTTCTGTGGAATGGGTACAAATATAGATCTTTTCCAGTCTGTTGGCCAAGTAATTTTTCTTCCAAATTTCTGGGCATAGACAAGTGAGTGCTTCCAGTGTTTCATTTGCTTGTTGAAAATTTTAATTGGTGTTCCAACACTTCCTAGGGGCTTGCTTAGTGTGTTACTCCAGATAGACTAGAGCAACAAATTTCATAGATATGCATATGGATATAAGGAAAACATTTATTTACAAGAGAAACGGTACACTAAGAAAGCATCGCCACCCAGTCCTATTCAAAGTTAGAAGTCCAATATTAGCCCATATGCCTGATACCAGTCTATAATGTCTCCCAATGACTCATCAAGTCACAGGCCAGTGGGTGTAGAATCCCAGCGCTGGCAGGGGTTTCACCATGGCTCCTCACTTCCAGGTCTCAGGGTTCATCAACAGCATCCAGTGGTGGCAGAAGCAACTCATCACTGGTGGGAGTCTCCATGTGGCCTCTCATCTTCAGAGGTCTGGCTACATCAGGGCCAAGCCGTGTGGCTTCCCTGGCTCCTCAGATGCTGCCATCTTGTCTTATCCATGATTCATCATCTCTGAGACTAACTCCCAACAACTAGGGAGATAACTTCTCATCTCCATCATGGAAATATTGTGAGACTTCCCGGACATATCAGGAGAAAACCATGCCCACACAGAGGCCTCATTGGCTACTCAATGTCTATCTCCAGGTTAACAGGCTAGACACCACCCCTACATCTCAATAATAAAATTAACATAAGCACATGACCGCCACACATAATTAATCCTTTCACTGAACCTTAGACTTCTTCCTTCAATAGCACTGAGTTTTGCTCATATACTACCTTTTGAAAAAAATGAATTCTGACTACCTCTTTTTGGTACAATGAGTCTTTGTATTCTTTCTGTCTTTCTTAATACTTCCTGAACTGTTCCTAATTTTGCCCATAGAATAGAAATACAACCTTTAGCATACCCCACCTTAATTTCAAGACCATCTTGAAAATACTTTTGATGCACTGAACACTAAAGACATAAGACCTGATGAGCTGTGGGATGATGTGTCTGTCCCAGGTAGGCTAGAGAAACAAATTCCATAGACACGCACAAGGGTATAAGGAAAAGGTTTATATACAAGAGGAACAGGACAATGAGAAAATATCCCAGCCCAGTCCAGTTCAAAGTCATAAGTCCGATATTAACCCATATGCTGGAAATCAGTCTATAAAGTCTCCTTCTGACTCACAAAGTCACAGGTCAGTGGATACAGAATCCCAGTGCTGGCAGGGGTCTCCACATGGCTCCTCACTTCCAGGGCTCAGGGTCCATCAACAGCATCCCGTGATAGCAGAAGCAACTCATCTCTGGCAGAGGTCTCCATGTGGCCGCCCCAGCTTCAGCGGTCTGGCTCCATCAGGGCAAAGCCGTGTGATCTCTCCACCAGCTCCTCCAGCTCCTTGGATGCTGCCATCTTGACTTATCCATGATTCATCGTCTCTGAGACTAACTCCCAACAACTGGGGAGATAGCTTCTCATCTCCTCCAGAGATGAGAATCTCCTCGTGAGATTCCCAGGCGTATCAGGAGGAAGCTATGCCCACATGGAGGCCTCATTGGCTACTCAGTGGCTATCTCCAGATTAACAGGCTAGACACCACCTCTACGTCTCAATCATAAAATCAACATAAGCACATGACTGCCATAGATGATATCAAGAACATCACACATAAAGAAAAAAAGAGTTACTAAAAAGATGAGGAAATATAAAAGATCGAAGTGGTTGTCAGAAGGGACTGAAATGTACTATTTCTTATAATAGAGTAGTTAAAGCAAATGAGAGATTATGAAGCAAAAGAGCTAAATAAAATATTTAAAAGAATATCTTGAAGTAACATAGTAAATTATTATCATGAAATATGTAATGAGCTAGAGTTAGAAAGCCAAAATGGAGGCAAACTCCGTATATTTCACAGAAAGTACAGAATTAAAATACAATAGATCTAAAGAATCAAAAAGATGTGAAAAAAGGAGATTCAGATAATCAAATATTTTTTTTCAAAATGAAGAAAAACCTCCTATTTTGAGATTCTTTGAAAAATGTTCCTCTCCCTCCCCACAATTTATAAACTGTATGTTAATTTCACGTACCTACTCCATTACAAACTCTCTGGAATGCTCAACTTATTCACTTTTACTTTTATTTTTTAATTCTATTAGGAAAGGTAAATTATATGACATTTCTGGGCTATCATATCATCCACTATTTTAGATCAGATAGTTGTTCCTGTTTTAAAACAGAGAGAGAAATATGAATAAATTACTACTTTAAATGTTTTATTTTAAACTACATTCTCTTTTCTTCCAGTTTGTAATCTTTGCCTGGGGGTTTAGGACAGAATGCTGTGGCATCAAAATATGTCTGCCTCAAAGTCATTTGTATTCTTTTATTTTTATGTAGAGCAAAAGCAACAATATGAAACATATAGTTCAGCTTGATTTATTGAATTGCATAATGAAAGCAACAATTTTTACTTGAAAGTAAAATTATAATTATCTGTAAATGTGAAAGAAAATAATATAGATTTCTATAAATACATCATTCTATTTTCAGTTGATAACTATCCTTTCAATCAGGTATAAATGGCAGGACAATTAAGAGAAACCTTAAACTGGTGATAAAGCAGCTCAAATACTATTGATTTCATTTTATGGTTTTGCTTTAGGGTACAAGCTTGTAATGCATTTCATTTTCTTGGATTTTCAGGTTCCAACCAGAAGGTCTATGACAAAAAAAACTAACAACTCTTTAGTCTTGATTGACTGACTTACAAAAGCATTTCTCATTTAGCTTGAGTAACTACATTGTAGCATGTTCTGTTATTTCCTCAATTCTAGAAGCCCCAGGGTTGACTAAGGCATTATAATTGAGTTATAAACATATAGCCACTTTCTATAGAAATTCTAGTGATAATGTTTTTGCTTAAAAAACATAAAGATCATGTTATATATGCTAATTTTTCTTCAAACATTTTAGAACTAAAAATACACAGTTCAAATAAATATAGCCTAATGAAACATAAATTTACTCCTAGAGACTCATGGAAAATAAATCATCTGTCCATGAAAGCATTTGTACAGTGCAAAAAACTCTGCTTACAAATATAAAACAAAAAATGCTCATAAATTTCATTAATATACTTCTGACACCAAGTGTTTTAAGGCTATGCTAGTTTGTCACCCCCAAAATTAGTTCATTAAAGTTATGAAAGTAGTTTGTGAATAAACATTTTTTCATTTGAGCATAGTTATCATATTTATTTCTTCATATGTAATATGAAGAAAATCTCATGTCAAGAATAAAACATTTATATTTTTCCCTTGGGTGGTTATAATTAGGCGTCTTGCAATGCATGAAATTATTATTTATGCATAAGACCAAGAGTACCAGGGCTTAAAGAGTTTATTTTCATTCTTGGCAATTTCTTTCTAATTAATCAGAGTACTGGTTTTTATTCTTTTGGTTTGTTTGTTTTTTGAGGGGCATCACTGCCCTCTGGTAGTCGTGGGAGTTACCCAGCCTTGTTCCTGGAGAGCTGCTGCTGGATTTGAACCGCTAAGCCTGTGGGCTGCAGTCCCACACACAACCACTACGCCACAAGGCTCAGCCCAAAGCCTTTTTTAGCTGAAGGGACAGGGAATTCTGAGAAGTATTTGATGTCTCCTGATCCAGCTTCTTCTTCTTCTTTTTTTTTCCCTGTGGCATCACTGCCCTGATGGGAGTAGGAGGCCCAGCCTTGCTCTTGGAGAGCTGCTGCTTGATTCGAACCATCAACCCTGTGGGCTGTAGTCCCGCACACAACCACTATGCCTCCAGGGCTCAGCCAAACCTTAATTTAATTTATAAGATATAAAAAAATATTGTTATTTGATGAATCATCACATGCATTTTAAGTTACACATGGGGTTGCTAATCAAAAAGTTCACAGTTCAAAATCACCAGTTTCTCAGCAGAATAAAGATGAGGTTTTCTACTTTCATAGTAGATGACAGTATCAGAAGCCCAGTGAAGTTCTGCTCTCTATGAGTCGAAGTGACTCAACAACACTGAGCTTGAGTTGAGTCTCCTCTGTCTAAAGTATCATTCTTCTTTGATTTCTAGAAATCACACTTATTATCTAAAGCTCAAGTTAATGCATCCTTTTTGTTGTTTCCTTAATAAAAGTCTCGTACATGAGTGGTCTTCAATGGCAAGGATATAGTATTATCCGATTTTGATTTTCCCCAATTTCTGTCACAGAAACACTGAGACAGCATGCACTAAAGAAACAAATTCATAGACACTCATATTTGTATTTGAAAGAGCTGTATATAAAATAGTAATTGTATATTTAAAAAACACCCCTACCCAATCCAGGTCAAGTGCATAAGTCTGATATTAGCCAAAAAGTGTAATCTAGTCTGAAAACTCTTCTTCAGACTCACAAAGCCATACAATGAACCTGAGGGCAAGAAGATCACACATGGGAAGTTTTGGGGATCCCGTGGTGGAAAAAGCATCTTAGACTATCATGGGTTTCCACATGGCTCCTCCAGCTCCAAGGCTCTGCCTGCCATCAAGATAGTTCCATGATTCTTGTCAACACGAATGTCTCCAGAGGGATGAAACAGAGAGTATTTCCCCACTTCTGAGGAAGAATACAGGAGTTCCCAGAATCCTCCAGAGAGGCGATTCCCACACAGAGGCCTCATTGGTTGTGGCCTGATTGAGAAGCTAGACTCCACCCCCTTCCCAAGTTGACAGGAGTTTATGTAACTGCCACTGACCACCCATTGCCAACTTTTCACTTTCACACAACTCTTTAGCCATATATAATTTTCAAGCAAACAATAATAAAATAATATCTGTACCTAATAGATTAAGACACAAATTTATTAGTGTGCCAAAGTCCATTTAAACATTATTCTATAAGTGAACAACAATATTCTATGCCTAACAATTGCAGTTAAATAAAGACCCATACCATAATCCATGAATATATACCCCCACCTGTGAAAGTTTGTAAGCCAGACACTTCATGCCTTTATCCACCCAATTTTGGTATCCAGTTTCTAGACTGCCCATTTAGATCAACATGGCGTTCTATGGGGACAATACTAATCTTAGATTTAAAGAATCTTCATTCCAGTTGGAACCTTGTGAAGTCTGCATCCATTAGCAAAGGCAAATCAGGACAGGCCATCCACAAATTCAGCAGCAATACACATCAGTTCACAGGCTCAAATATATTCTCTTCATCTGGTTAGGTTCTAGTCAACTCAGTGTGGTCTGCCTCACTTAGCCTCACCAGAGAACCCATTGGCTTTAGACCATGACCCCATCACATATTCTCAACAACCCTGTGCTAAGTCATGAACTTCAGACCCATCAACCCAATGTCATCCTCTCTTCTAGTGTATGTGAACCAAGTCCCCAGGTGTCAGTGGTCAGGATCAGTCTCTCACTTTTGCTGTGTTTCTCTCATTTGCACTCAACAAGTACTTCCAGGTGGTCCCCTCGCAAGTTTTTCAGCATGCCCACAGGCTTCCTTTAACACTCAATTCTAGAGAGCAGTTTTCTTCATGGTTCAAAAATTGGTCCAGCTTTTGACAAAAACCTCTATTTCAAAATTCAAAATTTCAGAATTCCATTTTTTAAAATTTTCCCTTCAATCTGTCAACAGGTCCCTTGGCAAGTCTCTTCACCTTCAAATGTCCTAAGCACTCAAGACACAGGGTGGAGCTTATCTTTTCAGACTCTTCTTTGCAGGTGTCTCCTAAACTGATTTACCTATCCAGTTTTAACGCATGAAGACAAGTGGCTTACAAGCTCTCTATTTTCATACTTCCCAATAATATTTTCTATCAATCATTATGTCAATAACAATAAGCAGAAGAAATCAGTATAAACAAAGTAGAATCAGGTCCTAAACTCGTTTCTTAAAACAGTCAAGTTCAATCCTTATCTATTTTATCTTAATCCTTATCTAAACTATCCATTTGTATGGTGTTAGGTTTCTGAGTGAATCAAGCTAGGGCCAGTCCTTCTGTCAGCCATAGTCTGAGAAATTCAAATGGCAATTTCACCCCTGAACTCAAAATGAATATAAAGAACATCCACTTTCACCACTTCAAACAAGAATAACTGAGACAACAACCAAACAAAATAATCAAAACTTTAACTTCCCAATTTCTTTCTAGAAAACAACCCAGTAAACTGCATGTCATTTCTGACCTCTGGGTAGCACAGGCTGAGAAGCCAGTCCTGCTCCTCCTAACAATGTTAAAGATCACTCAAGGACCTTAAGTATGTTTTTCAAACAAATGAAATCACTGTGATCTGACATAATCACCTTCCAATGTTTTCAATGCACTTCCAAACCGTATGTTCACACTGAAAGAACTGTATGTGGCTCTCAAGTCCCAATTTGACGACCACTGGGTAGCCAAAGGGGGGAAAAACCACCATGAAGCAGAGATCAAACCCTCATCCATTCTCTCTCTCTCTCTGATTTGTTTCTCTAGTACTCAATTTCCAAGATACCATAATGTGTTAGTCTGGGTTAGCTAGAGAAACAAAGCAGAGAGTGCCCCCCACCTCCAGGGAGGAATACGGGAGTGCCCAGAATCCTCATGCCTACACAGAGGCCTCCTTGGCTGTGACCTGATTGACAGACTAGACTCCACTCCATTGCAAGTTGATAAGAGATTATTTAACTGCCACGGTGAGGGTGATGTTAGGGAAGGTACAATTTTAGATGATTTTATAAGGAAGAAATTGTATAACAGTATGGAAGTGCAGAAGATATATTTAATGAGAAACAGTGTATACTTCTTTAAGCATATAGTAGAGAATTTTCAAAACCAAATAGAAAATTACTGCTTTTGAGTCAATTCTGCCTCGTAACATTCCTATAGGACAGAGCAGAACTGCTTCTAAGGGTTTCTGGGGCTGTAAATCTGTAGAGAAATAGAAAGTCCCCTCTTTCTGACAGGTTTGAACTGTTGACTTTGCAGCCAGCAGTGCAATGCATAGCCCACTACACTATCAGGGGTCCTCTAAGGAATTTATTCTAGGGTCTAAGATTTTCCATGAAAGAAATACTGCTTTACCCAATTTTAATTTTCTGATATTTACTGGTTGTATTAAACATCATTTTTCACCTATTCTTTGTTGGATATAGTCAAAATAAATATAATTCTGATTTGACAAATCAATAGCACCGTAACACTGTAATTATTCATATTGATTTACCAGTTGCATCAGATTTACAAAGACATTTGTCTCATTAAATGTAAAACTATTTTTCTAATTTAGGCATATGGTCAAATAATGAGGATGACTGTGATCTTAGATAAAACAGCAAATACATTTACAGCAAGAAGCACTAGAACTATACTACTTTGATTCCACCATCAGGTATCATCTATTTGCTTATGTTGATTAGAAAAGGATTTGTGAGTCCCCTTGTAATTATTATTGTTCTTTGACTCATGCTAGTGTTCTTACTTCTAATTATCTGGAATCAATAATTTATATAAGGATTATGAAGATCTGGAGGATTTTTAATGTTTAATTATTTGGAAATATGAATATTTATTTTCCAAAGTATTATTTTAACTTAATGGACACAACTAGGGAAGTGTAAAAATAGGTCCAGGCAGTGTTTCCTTCTGTTTTAGATAGGGTCACTGTGAGTTGGGACTAATAAAATATTACCTAATAACAACCAACTAATGATGGATAATTAAAATATGAATATTTATATTTGTGCATGATCTTTCAAGCTAATTAATGACTCCAACTATAACTATTTTATTTATGACAATTAATTTTCTTTTATTTTGAGATGATTAGTTTTCACATTAAATTGAAACATTTTCATGTTACAAAAATTGTGGAAAAATACACAGGTTTAGAAAATTTATAATGAGTACTTAATAGATATGAACACTTTTCTGAGTAATTTAGAGGATCAAGTATGTATAAGATGAGACATATAAAACTTTAAGGAGTTGATATTTAAGTAAAGAAATTATGAATTATAAGTATAAAAGATATAGTAGTAGCAACAAAAGTGTGGGTAATTGATGTATCAGAAATATAGGCATCCCTGAATTGAGTTCAGAGAGAGCAGATTGCTGTAGTGCGTTTGTACTTTCTATATTTAGTTAGGAAATACTAATTAATAGTTTTGTTTAGGTTTATTTAAACTTAATTCATTCTGATTATGGTGGATGGAAAAGAAAGGAACATATATTAGAAGGAAAAATTGGAAAAGTATAATTTACTAGGTGACTTCAGATAAAGGGTAATCAAGCGGTTATAATTAAGTATGAGGAAATTGAAAGTAGATTTTAAAAAATACACACTATGGTGTAATTTATCTTAAAAGAGGTTATTGGAAACACGAAACCAGACTGCCTTAAAATATTTAAGAATATAGTTTTTGTGCTTCATTCTCCAGAGTGACTAAATCAAGCTATCTGAAAATGAAACCTACAACTCTAAATTTTACTCACCTTCCCCATATTTTTGTTTATTTTCATAAAATTTCAAATATTGATATAGAGGTCGCATAGAGAATAGTTTGGTGAAGATGAAATGTTCAAGGTTAGTTAAAACTTGAATTAGTACTGAGCTGGGGAGATGTGGAAAATTGTAGGGTTTATAAAAAGAAAAATTAAGGGGACTTGATAACTGGCTATGAACAAAGAATCTAAGAAGATTTTATATTTTTGAGCCTGGATAAGGGGAGTGATGCTGAGTTACCAATAAATAACTGGATTTCTAGTGGATATTCAAAACGGGACTTTTGAATGAGAGTTCTATTATAAATGTCAAAAAAGATTTAATTAGAAAATCTAGACATGAAAATATAAACTTGCTCTAATTTTTACTTTGAATTGTGGTTTGAGTGAATATTAACAAAATGGTTTATTTCTCCATTAAATGATTTATACAAAGTTAGCTTTGTGACATTGGTTGCAATGTTTTCATTGTAAGAGAACGTTTACATTCCTTGCTTGTTTTCCCCATTTCCTTTTCTCCTTTTGTGTATTTTCATGCCTTCTGGGTTCTGGATTTAAGCAAATGCTACTCTTTATTCTTGCATTGTTGATTCATTTTCAACTGCCCCATTTCTTTAAAGATCACTTTAGACACCTGTCCACTGTTAGGCTGATAGTTGATCCCTGGCTGAGCTTGAAGGACTTATAAATGCAGAGTCTCGGGTTCCAGTAGTATCTAGTAGACCAATAAATATTTATTTGTGTGTGTGTGTGTGTGCGTGGTGTCAATTTGAAATCTGTTCTATATTTCCCTGCCACTTTGTCCAGAACTTCTCTGGTGACTCGGGTCGGAGAAGTGTGTAATTGTATTTGGTGACTATGTAGTTTTTCTTGTCTCAGGGCAGTGCATGGGTTAGTGTGGCTTATCAGTTCTTTGAATTATGTTACAGATTATTTTATTCTCCTTACTCTTTCTTGTAAAATAAAATTAGGAAAAATAGTTGCATCTATACTGTAGCTCACCCATGATAGCACTGTCTTTGTGGACGAAGGTGTACTAATGACTTATTTAGTCCCTGTGTCTGGGCTTTGTCTCCAAGTCTAGCTCATGTCTGAAATGTGTTTTACTATGGCAAAGTAATTTTCAAAACTTTGGTCCCTGTGTGCTTTAATATATTTTCTTGAATATATTTTAAGTACATACAAATATATTTGCAAAAATACACTGTGTAAAAACTATATACACTAATAGGCATACTGCCATTTTCCTTCCCAAATATTCAGCTGGCACAGAACTATTGCAAATTTTGATGCAGAATTTGAGTGTTAGACACATTGCCATCAAAAATGGAAAACATAGGTGGAGGATATGTTTTGAAACAATAACTTCATATTTTGATATTTTTGTTTGGCTAAAGATTTCTATAACAGTAAGTTTTGAGAGAGAGAGGTGAAGGTTTACACAGTATATAATCAATTTTGTTTGCATTCAACAACTTATACACATGTTTCTTCATCTCATTAATTGGAATCTCTTCAATGCAATGCCATGCATCAAATTTCCACTATTAAAACTTCACTCACTCCTCCCTCTCTCCTAACCTTTCTAAACTTCATCCTTGAGCAAATGCTGCCACCTTGATCTCAAGTGATTGAACATTCTAATCTGTGTAAATTTGACTAGAATATCTTTTTGACCAGTAAGCCCTGTCTCCATTACAATTTTGAGAGAGAGACAGACAGACAGAGACAGAGAGACAGAGAAAGAGAGAGATGATAGATTGATGATCGATAGATAGATACATAGATACATAGATAGATCTGTTATCAAGTTAATGTCAATTCATAGCAACCCTGAAGGGCAGCATAGAATGACCCTGTGGATTTCCAAGACTGTAACATTTTTTTTGTATATAAGGGAGAGGTTTATATATAAGAGCAACTGCACATTAAGGAAGCATCCCAATCCAATCCAGTGCAAGGTCATAAGTCTGATATTAGCCCTTATGTCCAATACCAAGCCATAAGTCTTCACGAATCTCATTCAGACTCATGAAGAACATGCAATTGTGCCAGGAAAATAACAGGTCAGTGGGCCCAGAGTCTTATGTAGTCAGTGGTGGTAAAAGCATCTCAGCACTGGCAGGAAAATGATATTTACCTGGCCCTTTAGTTCATTGGACTAGCTTTGTCGATGTTTCTTTGTTGTTCATTACTCTTAACAATAGAACAATAGTTGCAGCTTAGTGGTTGTTCATGAGCTTCAGGGACTCCAGGAATATGAAAGTACTTGTTGTCTTCAATTTATGTGTAAGGCTGAATACTCTAGAGAAGCAAAACCAATGACATTTGTATGCATTGTATAAAGAAAAGCAATTTTATCAATAAATGGCTCACTCAGTTATAGAAATAGGTAAATCCAATCCAGTTCAATTCTGGCTTTTCCTGATTCATGTGAGAAATGGAGGGAAAATAGAGCAACATCTTGTAAAAGTTGGACATTTCAAATCTTTAATATCTAATTCCTTGAGACTAGCTGCATAATTTTTCTAAAAGAAGTTATTAACTCAATTTGCAAATATATCATTGCTTTTTATAGTAGTCTCATTCAATATTTGGCCTTTCTTGCTTGACTTACTCTACTGAACTTGATGCCCTCCTACAAGCTATGAGGTGTTTCACAATTTTCCCATTTTTTACCATTGCAAAGAATTATATTGATCATAATTACCATCATTTGTTTATCCATTCACCTCAGGATTAACACAATATTTCCAACATTTTGATATTGTGAATAGTATGGTGATGAATATCTGTTCCTATTATGACTGTTATTCCTCTAGTATATAAACTTGCTAGTGGTATTGTTGGATCTTAGGGCATCTTGCCTACTGTTTTCCACAGTAGGTACCATTGAACATTTATACAGGTGTATAAAGAAACTTCCAATCTGTGTTAGTCCACGTAGACTAGAGAAACAAATTCATAAGGATGCATATGGATATAAGGGAAAGTTTTTATACAAGAGGAATTGGAATATTGAGAAAGCATCCTAACTCAGTGCAGTCTAAGGTCATAAGTCCAATATAAGCCCATATGTCCAATACCAGTCTATAAAGTCTCCTTCCAACTCATGAAGCATGTGCAATGACCCCAGGACAATCACAGACCAATGGGTGGAGAATCTTGTGTATCCAGAGGCAGTAGAAACATGCCAGCATTGTCAGAGGTCTCCCCATCACTCCTCGTTTCCAGGGCTCAGGGTCCGTCAGCAGTATCCATTGGTGATAGAAGCATCTCAGTGTTGACAAGGGTGTCTCTGTGACTTCTCCACCCCCAGAGATCTGTTTCCATCAGGGCAAGCCCATATCACTTCTCCTCCAGCTCCTCCAGATTCCAGGACTCCAGATCTATCAGCAAGTCACCATCTTGTATAGACCGACTCCAAGAGACTCAGTCTCTAGTCTCTCACCTCCATGGGGGAACTATCACGAGATTTCCCAGAATTCTCAGAAAAAGTCATGCCCACACAGAGGTCTCAGTGGCTATGTCCAGACTAGACTCTACCCCACACTCCCAATCATGAAATTGACACCAACTACATGACCATCACACAATCTCCTCAAGCCTTAACAGCATTTGTTTTCGTTTCTTGTATTTTTTATAAGTTTACATTTTTATGTAAGTTTCTTGTATTTTTATACGTTTAAACTTGGATAAGATGATATCTCATTTTTCTCTTTTGATTGTTATCTATCTATTGGCTAGTTGTGAACATTTCTTCATATGTTTATTGGATGCCTATACATCTTTTACCATAGAGTCTGTGATGTACTTTGCCAATTTATAATTAGATTGCTTGTCTTTTTGTAGGTAAAGTGTTGAACAATTTTATAAATTTTAGAGATTAGTTCTTTGTAAGACAGGTATAACAGCAGGCTCATAGATCATTCCGAATGGTGAATACACCCATCAACATACAGATAGCTGTTCTTCAACATAGGATTAAAATACATTAAATAGAAAATCTCTTTAACAAAAGATGCTGGCAAAACTGATTACCATTTGCATAAAAGTGAAATAGGATTCATATCTCATATCATATAGAAAGCTAACTCAAGATGAATCAAAGACCTAAATGTAAAACCTAAAACTGTCCCAATTATGAAATAAAATAAAAACAATTATGCCTAATTCATGACATAAACATTCTATGAGCATAATAAAGTGAAAAAATAAACTACATTATTGGATTAAATATTGAATACCTTTGGTAATAGAAGACTTCTTCACCAGGGTAAAAAGAACAGTTCCCCATAAAGATTAAGCCTCTGATGAATTCCCTCTGATCATAGTTGATGGATGTGAATAGCACTGCTACAAGAAAGAGAGCATTGTCAAGTCTATTATGGATGATATAATTAGATTAAAATGTAATACCTTATTATTTGATCTCCCTTTTGGTCCATTTTAATGTAGTTCCTATCTTTAGTATTTTCTGATTTCTAATTTCAATTAGGTGTTTATTCTTTCTTCTGGGATTGCTTTTTTAGTTTATTTCATATTACTCTCTGTATATGAAACTAGGACAAGTAAATCTATAGACACATGAATTATTTTAAGGGCTGAGCCCCGGTGGCGTAGTGGTTTTGCACAGGACTGCAGCCTACTGGGATGGAGGTTCAATTCCAGCTCACAGGAGCCAAGGCTGAGTATCCTACTCCCACCACCAGAGGGCAGTGATGCCTAAAAAAGAAAAGAAGAAAAAAAGAAACATGAATTATTTTAATAAATATCTGGGAGTATTGACAGAAGTTGGAGGGAAATCAGTAGCTAATTTTAATAAGTATGAAAAAGAAGAAAGTGTTCTGAAATTATTGTAGTGATGTTTCTACAACTCTTTTTAATATAGTTGAATTATTTGAATAATATGCCACTAAAACTACTTTAAAGAAGAGATTTTATGAGCCTCAAGGTTCTCCTGAATTTTTCTCTGTGAAAGGCTGGAAAGAAAAAAAAAAAGGTTGTTTCAGATGATTTGTTAAATATTTAAGCAAAATCATTTTGCCTAAGAATTGAATAGAACAGACATACAATCTGTGGAGTGATCATAAATGCACCAAAGCAGAGTGTCATCTCACAAAAGGTAGAGGCGGAACACAGCAGTAAATGTTTCAGACATCCCATATTGAAACTAAATGAAGTAGAGTTGATAGCATTTAATTGGCTCACACAGTGACTTCAGTCACTGCAAAATATATAAAACAGGTTAATATATGAAAGAAAACTTCAGAAGCTAAAATATTCTTTGGTTTTGTCAGCACATGAGACATAATTTAATATGCAATGTATTCACAAATATTGGCTTGTTTATTAAATACTATATGGAGCATGTATTTTAATTTATAATTATATTAATTTAAAAAGCAGTCTGGAATTTTATGGTGTAGATATAAGACACATACACTTAACTTGCTATTCTTTTCAATAACCATTCAAAATACAAGCTTAGTAAGGCATCCATTCCTCATTATGTCCTTTTTTTCTAGTTGTGCTTTAAGTCTATATTTAGATTTTGTACGTACACCAGAGTAGATGCATATGGTTCTAATATGACCTTATTTTAGTGTAAGAATAGGTTAAAAGGTATTTCAATTATTTAAAATGGCACCTGCAGAAAGTGAAGGTGCTTGTCATAAAGGATTGTCTGTGGAAAGGGTTTGGTACATTATTTCAAGGAGGGGGAATTTGCACAATACTAGAGGGCAAAGAGAAGTTGTGTATATGAATTTTAGTAACCTGGGAACTGCCTATACCTACTTACTTTTTCTTTCAAAATTTTTTTTAATTCCAAAGAACTTTAATAAGTTCAATTAATCAGTCTTGTTCCTATTTTATTCCTCTGTGTGACTTGTATCTAAATAGTCCAGCATGTAATATCTCAAAAATAATTAAAATTTAAAGGAAACATTCTTTAAATGTCATTTTCAATTTTGAAGATCTGCTATGAGAATTATTTACAGCATATGTTCACCACCGTGATTTTTGTTAGATTAGTATGTTTCTGTAATAAACAGCAGATATCAAACAGATACAAGAAATTTAATGTAACTGTTTCCTTTTCTCGTTGCTCCTTTCTTTAGATTATTATATATGCAGATTATATTTTATCTCAGTTATATGCATGATAGATGGTTATTGGTTGGAAAACGTTAGCAAAGTAGCTTCAAAAGTTAAAGGAAAAAAATGAAATCGAAAGGTAATGGAATAATTCCATGAATTTTTGACACTTTCTTGTATTTTGTGCTTTTTGGATCTGAGTGCATTATCTTTACTGACTCCCTTTAAAATGGTCTAAATAATGTGATCATCTATGATGATAAAGAAGAAAATTTTCTAAAGTATATGGGCCTAATTAAACTTTGGATAACTACAAAATGGAAATCTTACATTTTTCTAACATTTTTCTAACATTTTTGAGTACTGTAAAAAGAGGAAAAGACCAACCTTTTTTTGAAAGCAGGATTTTAATGGTCCTACATTTTGATATAGACTAAATTAGTGGTTTCTAACTATACTTGACACACTAATTTAGTTGGAAATAACAGAAATCACCTGTAGTAGTGTTTGATATTGCTTTTTTTTAATGGTTTTCCAGGATTTTCTTTTTTTAGTTTGTGGATAACACATATTTTAAGATAATTTCACATGTGGTCACAAGGACACGTCAAAAATATAACTACAAAATCAGAAGTCTTTATTCAACAAAAATGTCAAAACATAGTGTTATTGGGTTTTAAAATATGATCCATCTTGGTCTACATACTTCTGAAGCAGTGTTTCTACCTCTCCAATCCTTTCCTGAATTATTCTGTGCTCTTTAACTTACACTACAGGACGAAGGTAATTTGGATCACCCTTAATGAATTCAAAATATTCCTTTTACAGGATTGTTGAGTTGGGCAAAAAAAGAAAGTCTCCCCCACCCCCTGCTTTTCTCCAAACCATTATATTAGGAGCTAATCCTGGCATCATGTAATTCTATAGATCAATCATATCAATCAGTATTATATAATTGCTCCCCAGATAAGATTCAAAACACTCTTTATTGAACTCCTTGATTAAAAACTCACTGTTACTCATTTCTAATCTTCCTCATGGTAGTCCCCCCAAACCCTTATTCTAGTTATTGTCTCTATAGATCCACCTACTTTGGGTTTCACATACCAAAAAAAAAAAAGAGAGAGAGAGAGAGAGAGAGAAACCACATAACAAAGTGTCAAGAAGGCTACCAACAATGACAAATTACAAAAGCAATAAATCCCAATATGGAAAAAAGCACTCTCTAACAACCAAGTTATTCCCATTCTTCAATTATGAGTACAGGGAAATCACTGGAGACACCTATTTTTGGCTGACTTATGCTAAAAGAATGCTATTGTTTGAAAAAATACTTAGTGATTTCTATAACCACAAGAAAAACTGAATAAAATGATCCAAAAATGGAAAGAAAATCAGACAGATTTTAAAAACCTTAGTCAAAACTCAAGGACACATTCTTTTTGTGAAAGCATCATCAAGCAATCTTGAATGTGATCACTTACAAGCAATTGGCAATCAACTCATGGGCCAAGTACATGAAGGTGGAAGGAATCTGATTGGTCTAAGATGTACCTTGTGGCCCTTAGGCAGAAAGTAAGTGGAGAGAATGTGATTGGCAGTTTCACTAAGAGTACATGATATAGAGAAGTATAATAAATCAAGGGGGGAAAAAGAACTCTTTGTGCTATGGGATAGCTGTTGACCTGTGAACTTTAAGGTTGGTGATTCAAACACCGCAAGTGCTTCGAGGAACCAAGATTCAGTGGTCCGATCCCATAAAGAGATATCTTACCATTTTAACCTTCATCATGTCAAATCATATTTTGTGCCACTTAGTTAAAAAAAGATATACTCTTATAAACCCTTTATAACATTATTAGTCAAAATCAACTGGAAATTGGTATGCCCCAAACAGAAAAGGGAGGAATGCTGTTCCTATACCCCTAAATTTCTTTTTACATTCTTAAAAATCACATTAGAAGCTAAATGTATTTGACTGAGAAGTCCCTGGGTTATACATTTCCCATATTCAGCTGTTAATCAAAAAGCACCTACTCTATCAATTGGTACCTGAAAGGAAATGCCAATAGTCTACTTCCAAAAATAATGAGCAATTGAATTATTCTGAGCATGGTTCTATTCTGACACACATGGGATCACACAAGCTTTGAATGTACTCTATAGCATCTAGTACTGGGCCTTACTGTGGATTGACTGAATTGCTTGGGTGAGCAGTGTCGGTACAGATGGAGGGGGGTAGCAGTTACTTGAGGTGGGGTTTTATATCCATAAAAATGAAATTTATGCATAATATTTTAATGTGACTGATTTTGAAATGTAAATAGCTGATTATTTGAGTTTTTGAAAATTTTGCACATCTCTTTCACATCAAGACCTCTTGTAAATCTCATGAGTTGAAGAGAATATTAAACATAATTTTCAGAATTCATGACATAGTCTAAGAATTCTAGACCTTCATTTTAAAATTTTCATTAATGGGGAGCCAACAAACTCAGAGATAAGAAAATAACAAGGGTGCTAAAATTGATGGTGAGGAAGGACATATAATGCCGGTGGGGCTTACCCTAGGGCAATGTATCTCAGAAGAAATATTGTGAGCTGAATGGAGAGTGAATATGATCATGGGAAAGGAGGAAGGTGAAAGGAAATTGCAGAATGAAATAGGAGACAAAAGCTACTTATAGAGGTATAGCTATAGGCATATATGTATGTAAATATATTAATTTATAATGAAAGGGATAAAGGCATATAGCAGCTGGATTTGGGGCCTCTATTTAAGGCCTTCCTTAACACAAGAACACTTTGTTCTGATAACCTGGCATGCTTTGATAGTCACCGTCCTGACACAATCACTGAAGCCAAAATGGATACATAAGCAAATGTGGGACAAGAGAGCAGATGGTGCCTGGCTATCAAATGATATAGCTATAGCATCTGTGGTCTTAAATGCTTGAAGTCAAACAAGCAGCCATCTGGTGGGGAAGCAAATAAGCCCACATGGAAGACAATCATGAGGTGTCCATGGGATCGGACATCAGGCATCAAAAGATCCCAAACAAACAACTCTATTGATGCAGAAGAGGGGTGGAGACCCTTCTTTTCGGGGAATTGTACATCTACATCTTTGAGTTTATATAAATTATCTAGCGGTGGCTCCCAGGAGCAGTGCTGGGTAGATCCCACAACCACCAGAGGGCAGTGATGCCCCCCTCCCCCAAAAAAGAGGAAGATGGACTGAGCCCCGGTGATGTAAGTGGTTGAGTGCTGGACTGCAGCCAGCGGGCTCTGCGGTTCAAATCCAGTTGCAGCTCTCAGGAGCAGCACTGGGTAGCACCCATCACCACCAGTGGCAGTGATGCTCCCCCTCAAAGAATAATAAAAATAAATAAATTATCTAACTACCACAACTATCATTTTAATTTAAGGTGGGGGGAGGGGCGCTTGTTTTAAAAGCATGAGCCCAGGCTTGTTGTTGAAAAAATAAGGATTTGCATGGTATTTCTTAGGTTTAGATAAAGGATAGAAATGACATTTTTTAAAAAAGCTAAAGGAAACTAGTAAACTAAAACAATGTTGGGTGGGTCTCTCCTGACTCCTACGAAACCCCCAGGGCAGGGAAGAACTGCCACTGTGTGTTCCTGAGACCAGGGTTCAAGGAAATCAAAACCAGAAGAGTTTATATGAAGATTGTTCACTTTTGTATATTATAGCTTATATTTACTGCGTTCTTTGCATATTTATTTAAAATGATGTTTTTACTGAAAATTTAAAATCATAATCTGATCAACATCTTCACCAGACCTATCAGGCAAGGAGAAAACTATTCAATGAGGATTCTCCTGTGTTTCATTTAGCTTAAAAGGGAGTCATTTAGCTTACAAGGGTCTCTAATAATCTCATAACTTCATCTTTTTTATCACTCTTCCTCCTTGAAGAGATCTGATTTCTAAATATCCCATTCTTACAAACCAGTATTCTGTGAAAAAAAAACTTCATTGATCTGAACAATCTTCATTCAAGATGGAATTACATCCATGAACAAGTTAAAGTCCAAGGAGAGTCAGCAATTTAAACCACCTTACAGGGTCAGCAAATTTCTCATCTACCAAGGTTCTAGCTGTCTAAATCTACCTATCATCATTAAGTCAAACGGGCAGCAATAGTACAGTCTGGTCTCTTCACATATCGTCTAGCCCTGGTCCTGAGGTCATACCCAAAGGCTTAGTGTACACAGAACTTTTTAATCTTCATATCAACCAGCTCTTCCTCATCTTGATTTTATGGTCCCAGTGGACCAGATCAACAGAATTCAATGCATTAAGTCCAAACTCAATACATCTTTTTTGATGCTTCCCCCCCAATTTCACTCCACAAGTTCATCCAAGTATACAGTGAGCCTGCCAGTGTGTTCACAGGCTCCTTTTAACTTTCTGTCCTTGAAGGGGGTCTTCTCTAATAGGTAAGGCTTTTTCAGGTTAGATGTTTCCACAGGCTAACTACTTGTTCAAAATTTTAAAAGGCCAACCATTACCTTTTTATGCCCAGTGTCTCAGCAGATCTAGTTTCAACTGCGAATATATTGGCTTTCCAAGACTTGAGTGAGACTTATATTTTCTAAGCCCTTCTACTTTACTTTGGCTTTAAACAAAGCTTGTTCTTTCTGGCCATTTTGTAATTCCCCTTTTTAACAAATCTATTTTCTAGGTGAAGATGAGTTTATGAACTCTCTCTAATAATAGTTTCTAATATTCATTTCTATCACATAATTTATTTATAACAAATGATAGAAATAAAGATAGCCCTAGTTACAGCTTGCTAAACATATAATTATTAACATAATATTTTAATAACATCCAAGTTCAATCCTTTTTCTCCACCCTGGACTATCTCAGTCATGCATATGGCCCTAAGCTGTGGCAGGGGATCCCTAAGAACTCTTGGCCTTCTACCAGCCACTTTGTCTAAATAGCCTAGATTGTCCCTGATACATAAGATGCAAATTACTTACTTTCAGTCATTTCACGTTAAGACAACCAAAGCAATACTCAAAATATTCAATTTCTCCTTTGGTCTTTTCTCATCCAACTGCTCATGACCATTGAAGGAATCACACTTCTGGTATCAATCATGGGAAACAACAACGGACATGGACATAAGCTGCCCTCCTGGGCTTCCTCATGCCATGAGGCAGGGGTCAGACATGGCTCCACACCCCATATTTCTTTACCTACTCTAACACCAATTGTTCCTTCCATGCCACAGCACTTCAATGACCAGTTTTATACTTTGCTGCAATGGCCACACAGAACTCATCAACAACTGTTACAATTAAGGAGTTTATTAGGGAAGTTAATAGCTTACCACAAAGCAAGACCTGCAAACACTAAAGATATAGTTCCTGGTCTACAAAAACACCTCGCCACTGCCAGAAGTCAATTATCTGCCCAGTCCTCAGTTCTCGGCTGCGAGGTCTCTTGGCCTTTGCTTCCAGGAGCCATGGACCCAGCCTCCCTGTTGCTCTGTCTCACAGTTCAATTGTTTTGGATCAAATGAGAAGATGCGGACAGACCAGGCACAGCTTCTCTGAGACTCTGGGGCATTTGGCCACTTCCAACACTGTAGACTATTTGAAACTTTGAAAAGATTATTTTAATGACTGATAAATACTCTATAGTATGGACAATAACCTCTTTCTGTATTTCTAAACTAATAAAATTTTTTACCAGTAAAGCTTGAATACAGTGATAATTCTTAAGCTTAGCAACTTTGAGAGTTATGTCTGCTATAAAATAAGCATTTACATCCACATTCCTACTTAACATTTCTATGAAGGTTCAAGTCATAATATTTAGGGCATAAATATAGCAAACCTTCCTTCCTCTATAGGAATATTGACTGACTCATTACTGGAAAAGGAGCCTCTCATATTGGAAAACACGCCAAACATGATTGGTAGCTGCTTCTTCAAAGAAAAACAAACACACTCACTGTCATCAAGTGACTGCTGACTCACAGCAAACCCCCCCCACCCCCCACCCTCCCCGTGGGTTGCTCAGACCGTAACTCAGACCTGAGAAGCCCAAGCATTCTCAGACTTGCTGCTGGTGGTCTAAAACTACCAACTATATGGATCACAAGCCAGGCATAATCCCTACACAACAAGACTTCAAAAGTTGACACTGAAGACATGAATAGAGCAACATTTTCAGGATCTTCACCTGCTTCTGTAGCACTATTTGAAATGAGAAGAAATAGCTCCAAATATCTATTAGCAATAAGAATATGGAATGCATGAAGTAGGAAAATATGAAAATTGAAAGTGATAAAAATGCAAATGCAACACATAAAGACCCCTTATCTTGGACTTGTTTATTCCTAGTCATTCAAGTAGTAAAAATTTCATGGTGTACATTTCTCCATTAAAAGACAGCAACAATCAGGCATTATGTATTTTAGCAAACTGAACTTCAATTTTGGAAGCCAAGAAGTCCTCTCCTGGATCTATGGCACTGTGGACTATTAACTGAAAGTTCAGCATTTTTAACCCACCAGGAACCCTGCAGGAGACAGAGGAAGCAGTCTGCTTCAATACAGATGTACAGCCTAAGAAATACCATGGGGCAGTTTTGCTCTCTCCTTTCAGAGTCACAGTGGCTGCCATGTGTTTGGTTAACTTACATGCAAATATTGATTTAATTCAATTATTTACCTTTCACCAGGTACCTGCATATGGTATATGCTTTTAGGTGAAAGTAATTAGGATGCAAGCAAAGACTAATTAAATCAGTGTCAAAGTTAACTTAGAAAACTATTAAAAACTGCAAAAAACTGAATCTCTTTTACAGTGTGCATAAATATACCTAAGTGTCGTATTTGCAGCGCAAGCACTAAGGGATAGGAAGCACATGCTCTTCTCACTCTATAGATTGAATCCTGTATTTTCCCAAAGATCTTTCATTTCATAGCCATGCCAATTTCTCCAAATGAGCTCACTATATTTTCTCATATTCATTCTTTTCATTCAAATTTTACTTAAATTTTTCAAATGAAATACCCCTATATTCTTATAAATTCTTTGGTAAGGTGAGATCCTTTACTTATTTTAGATTACCTCTTTCTTTTTGTCTTATTTTGCCTATGAAATCCATCATCATTTATTTGTTCCATCATCATTTATGTAGCATGTAAATAAAGACAGTGGAGCACAAAGGAAATTGCTAATAGTGTAAATTCCAAGATTCTTCAAGATAATTTCAAATAGTTCGTCTTGCGGCTACTGCGCCATGTTCAGAATGCACTGTTCAGATGCACATGTTCAGAATGCTTCCCTGCCATGCTCACTATGCAGCCAATGTTATTTCATCTCTTTGAGAACCTCCCCCTTTGATGTTGACCGTCTACTTTACCAAGGAAATGGCCTTTAGGCATGCAGTTTATATTCAATGTTTATATATTATAAATTTGGGGGGGGCATCACTGCCCTCTGGTGACTGTGGGAGCTACCCAGCGCTGCTCCTGAGAGCCGCCGCTGGATTTGAACCGCCAAGCCCCCGGGCAGCAGTCCCGTACTCCACCATTTACGCCACCGGGGCTCAGCCATAAATTTTTAAAATATATATTTCTTATATTGAATGACTTCAACTTAATTTTAATAACAGCATATTTTTATTTTCAAGTGCTTGAAAATATATTGCTGCATCTAATGTACTGATAAATATTAGAATGATTATTCCTTATACTGAAATGAATAGCTAGGGAAGAGGTTGGCACAATTCCAGTCTAACATAACATATTCTCACCACCAACTGTGTGAAACTCAAAGTTCTTTCAAAGTAAGTTTTTTTCTAGAAAACATTTACAAAATCAATCCTAAAAATGATATGAAATGATAATTGTATGTATGCTATTTGTATTTTGTTTGTATTTTTAAATGATTTTATTGGGGGTTCATACAACTCTTTTCACAATCCATATATGCATTCATTGTATGCAAAGTACATTTGTACATTTGTTGTAATCATTTTCAAAACATTTTCTTTCTACTTAAGCCCTTGGTATTAGCTCCTTCTTTTTCCACTTCCTCTCAATTCCCTCCTCCCTCATGAAATCTTGATAATTTATAAATTATTATTATTTTATCATATTGAATACTGTCTGGTGTCTCCCTTTACCCACTTCCCTGTCTTTTCAGTGAGCATCAACTTCAATATTTTAGTACCAGCAAAATAGCCAGTATAGTTTCTCTCTCACTGTGTATGGGTATGTGTGTATGTATATGTGTATTATATGTGTTTGTGTATGTCTTTTATTAAAATGAGGATTCTTGGTGCAAACAGTTAAACATTTGGCTACAAACTAAGTGACTAGCAATTTGAACTCATCCAATCATTCTGTGAAAGAAAGGCCTGGTGACTTGGATCTGTGAAGAGTAGAACCAAGAACACCCTATGAGAGAGTTCTACTTCACCACATGGGATTGTGATGACACCAAAGATACAACAGTCTTTAGAGAAACAGATCATGAAACATTTCTACTGCAGGACAATTATAGTAGTTTTAAACCATCAGCTTCAAGGTCATTTGGGAAGTAAACATTATTTGCACAACTCAAAGAATAATCCAACCCACTGCTAATGAGTTTTTTTCTACCTTATAGAAATTCAATTGAACAGGGATCCCAAAGGATTTTTAAGGTGGTAAATCTTAATGAAATCTGATCATCTTAATTTTCTCCCGTTAAGCAAGCAGCTGGTGGGTTTCAGCCGCTTACCTTTGAGTTAGCAAGCAATACTTAACTCTTGGTGCAAGTAGGACTTCCTTTAGACCACTCAGGGGGCAACGTTAATAAATCAAAGAATACTCACTATCATTGAATTGATGTTACCAGATTGACTCATAGTGATACAATTGGACAGGGCAGAACTGCCACTATAAGTTCCCAAGATTAAGACTTTTTTTGTTTTTTTTTTCTGTTTTTGTTTTTGTTTTTTGTTGTTTTTTTTGGGGGGGGGGCATCACTGTCCTCTGATGGTGGGAGTAGGAGGCCCAGCCTTTGCTCCTGTGAAGGCCCTGGTGGAATTGAACCTCCATCTCACGGGGCTGCAGTCCCGCACACAACCACTACGCCACCGGGGCTCAGGCCCAAGATTGAGACTTTTTAAGGAATGAGGAACCTTGCCTTGCTTCTGAAGAGTGACCGGCAATTTCAAACTGTTAGCCATGCAGTTAGCAGTCCAACATGTGACCACTACACCATTATTAAACTCAATGCAAAATAAGTTGAGAAAGTATATTTATAAAGAGAAACATTTTTAGTGCCACAGAGTTCCTAATGCTATTGATTGACTTGTGTTGCTTTACATTATGTTGAAGTTTTTTAAATAGTCTAGTCTAATTATAGAGAACTACTATCTGGGGCTGAGCCCCGGTGGCGTAGTGGTTGCGCGCCGGACTGCAGCCCACTGGGATAGAGGTTCAATTCCAGCAGTGGGATTGGGCCTCCTACTCCCACCACCAGATAGCAGTGATGCCCACAAAAAAAAACAAAACAAAACAAAACAAAACACCGAGAACTACTATCTGACTGTCAGTTTATTGTACCACAGTGAGTTTTGGGTTGCTGTGATGCTGGTAGCTGTGACAATGGTAATTTAAATATCAGCAGACTCGCTCAAAGTGAGCCGGTTTCAGCGGAGCTTTCAGACTAAGAGCAGACTGTAAACAAGGAATAGCATGCCCCACTTTGGAAGAATTAATCAATGAAAACCTTGTGTATAGGATAGAAACATTATCATAGATGAAAACCTCATGAACAGAAGCAGAACATTGTGAGAGAGTTTGCCAAAATATAAGCACATCATGTTGGGAGACACTCAAAATGTGACTGAGCAGGAGAGGCCTTCTCAAAGTAGAGTAAACAATAATGATATAAATGGAATAAAACTTCAGGGAATAAAGTATTTGGGACCTGCACTTGTTGATGGGACACAACTCAAAATAAAAAGAAACAGTTGCAAATATCAAGTAATAAATAGAACTTAGAATATGCAATGTATGATTCTAAGAAAATTGGAAGTTATCAAAAATTAAGTGAAATGGAATGTATAATACTGTAGGATTAGGCATCAGTGAGCTAAAATGTACTAGTATTGGCCATTATAAATAAGTTGGAAAATGTGGTCATCATGATAGAAGCAAAACTGAAGATCAGATGATAACATTTTGCCAAATCAAAAACTTGTTCATAACAGATGCCTTTTATTAACAGCACAGTTATTATGCATGAGGACTTTTCCAGATGGAAAACAGATTAAAATGTGACTATTTTGAAGATGAAGATGCTCATTATTAGAAGCTAACACCAGGCAAGGTGATGACTGTCGAACAGATCACCAATTGCACACATGAGGGGCCAGCTCAAATCGGAATGGTGCTGGACAGAGTGGAGTTTTTTTTTTTTTTTTTTTGGTTTTTTTTGGCATCACTGCTCTCTGGTGGTGGGAGTAGGAGACCCAGCCCCACTGCTGGAATTGAACCTCCGTCCCAGTGGGCTGCAGTCCCGCGCACAACCACTACGCCATCGGGGCTCAGCCCCAGAGCAGAGTTTTTTTTTAGTGCACATTTTTCCTGCTAGGCGAGCAGGTCAGTGCACCAAGTGGCATTGCCCAGGAAGGTTCTCTCTGGTTATAGTGAATGTTTTCATGAAAGCAGTTTCTCTTGAACCTCATTTTTTTGTGATGACCAATTTAAGAGAACATCTTGAGGTTGTGAAATTTTGTTTCCTGTTCAGAAAAAAAATGTCCCAGGAACTCTTGTGACGTTGAACACAGCTGTCATGGACAGAACTATGGAAAAAACTCAAGTGTACAAGTGATTTTCTCATTTCAAAAAAAGGTGAAATGTTAATTTATGACAAATCTCATTCTGGGCATCCATCAACTTTCCAAGTAGACAAAAATGTCAACTCATATTGCATGTAGAGTTTTTTCTGCCAGGTCAAACTGCTGATCACGCTTTCTATTTAGAGTTTCAGAAAATATAGTGTAATGGTGTGTGACAAAAAAAGGCCTGATTTGTGGCAACTGGGGTAGTGGTTTTGCTACCTGCTTATGAAGCCATCTCAGCATGCTACTTTTTGACCAAAAAAATCATATCTCTCATCCTCCATGCACCTGATTCACTTGACCTCATTCCATGTAGCTTCTTTTTGCTTCTGTAAATGAAGAGGGAAATGAAAGAACAGTAACTTGATGACTTGAAAGAGAGGAAGGAAAAAAATTAGGAGGCTGCTATCAATCATCCAAACAGATGAGTCTGACAAATGTTTCCAACAATGAAATGCAGATTTGACAAATATATTAAGTGTAATGGAGAGTACTTTGAAGGGGATAAGAGTGTTTTCTAAAAAAAAAATTAAATCCAGAGTTTTGATAAAAAAAGACTTCTGTTTTTTGTGGTCACTCCCTCATATGTAAGTTCAGGTTGAAGCTGAAGAAAACTAAAACAAGTCCATGGGATCCAATATACAACCTTAATTATATCCCACCTGACTTAGGGGAACGGCTCAAGAATAAATCAAAGTGGATATCAGCAAAGTTTCAAACTTGCTCTAAATTATAAAGTAGAATATGGAATAAATGTTAAACTCAGATATGAACAGAAACTTTCAAAGGGCAGCTTAGAGAACAAAATATCAAATATTATCATGAAATGTGGAAAGACCTAGAGTGAGAAAATTTTTTAAAAAACAACATATCATAACTGAAAGAATTGGAAAAAAGATTCAAGCTTCCAGTTGCAATATTGAAAGTTTATTTGGATTGTATATTGAAGATGCAGAGAGCATTAAAAGAAGATAGAAAGAATACATAGAAAACTTGCACCAAAAGGAAGTTGTGGACATTCAACCATTTTGGGAGGTAACATTTGAGGAAGAATCAGTGGTGTAAAGAAAGAGATTCAAGCTGCACTGAAAGCATCCGCCAAAAAGAAGGCACTGAAAACCATCACTCATCTATGCAAGGAAATTTGGAATCGGGCTACTTGGCCAACTGACAGGAAGAGATCTATATTTCTACTCATGCTAAAGAAAGTTGCCCCAATGAAACACCCACATAATAGAACAATGCTGTTAATATCACATGTGAGTAAAATTTTGCTAAATATCCTCTAAAGCAATTGTTGCAGTAAATTGACCAAAAGTTTCCAGAGGCTCAGGTTGAATTGAAAATAGGACATGGAACAGGGAATATAATTGCTGATGTTAGATGGATCTTGGTTGAAAGCAGAGATTATCCAAAAGATGTTTAATCATGCGTTATGGACTGCAAAGGAATTTGACTATGTGAGTTCTTACAAACTATGGATATTATACAGAAGAATTATGAATTCTTGAATTATGAATAACTGCTTCTGAGGAACTGGTATATGAATCAAGGAGCAGCCGAGTAAACAGAACAAGGTACTGCATGGTTTGAAATCACGAAATGTGTATCTCAAGGTTGTATCTTCTCACCAAATTCATGCACTTTGTATGCTGAGCAAATAACAGGAGAAACGGGATTAGATGAAGAAGAAAGCAGCACTGGAATTGGAAGAAAGCTTATTAACAACCTCCAATATGCAGATCACAGTCTTGCTTGCTGAAAGTGAGCAGGACTTGTAGCACTTGCTGAAGATCAAGGGTTTCAGCCTTCAGTGTGGAGTACAACTGAATGTAAACAAGATCAAATCCGCACAACTGAACCAGTAGTTTAAATCATCAAAAGAATGGAAAAAAGATTGATGTTTACAAGTATTTTGTCTTCCATCAATCTATAATCAATGCTCATGGATGGATGACACATTACATTGGACCACTTTAAAGTGCTGAGAGGCAAGAATGTCACTTGAGTACTAAGATACTCCTGGCTTAAGCCATAATATTTTCACTTGTCTCATGTGCCTGTGGAAGTTGAACAGTGAATGCATAAGATCATAGAAGGATTGATGTATTTGAAGTATAGTGTTAGTGACAAATATTAATATCATGGGACTGAGCCCCGGTGTGTAGTGGTTGTGCGTGGGATTGCGGCCCACTGGAATGGAGGTTCAATTCCAGTTCCACGGAGCAAAGGCTGGGTCTCCTGCTCCCACCACCTGAGGGCAGTGATGCCCCCCCAAAAACAAAAAAAAATATTGAAATCATGATGGGCTGCCAAAGAACAAACACGCTCACTTGGAAAATGCACAACTAGAATAATCCTTAAGCAAGGATAGTGAGACTTCGTCTCTTATACTTTCGACATGTTGTCAGGACAGACTAGTAGATGAAGAAGTGTACTATACTTATTAAAGTATACAGGTAATGGAAAAAGGAAAAGCCTTGTCTTTATTGACTGACACAGTGCCTATAACAATAGGCTAAAACATAAGAACAATTCTGGTGTTATAGCAGGACTCGATAGTGTTTGTTCTATTGTACATAGGGTCACCATGAGTCAGGACCAACTTGAAAGGAACTGTAGATATGACCTACTTTTGAAAGAGAAGATTTTCTTTCTTATGTTCACAAGGTCACAGTAGTATGGGATCCTAAATATAATTACTTCTTAGTTCTAAAATATTAGAAAAGAATAGACACTAAAACACACAGGAAAAGTAATGCAGACAACAAAGAAAGATCTAAGGAAAGACCATCAAGTATTTCTTACAGGTACTGGAAGCTAAAATATTCCTGTGGTGCAGATTCTTATGTGCTTGATCAATCTTAAGGTCAGTAGTTCAAGCCCAGCCATTGACTGGGCTGATCTGTTTCTGTAAACCTACAGTCAGGAAAACCTACGAAGCTATTCGACTGACTTCCACAGGGTTGCTGTGGGTCGATGCAGACTCCAGGTCATCGAGCTATTAGAAGCTGAAACAGATAAGTAAGGCTCTATCCCTGAGACCTGAGCTGAATTTAGACTGATAATTTATTGAACTGTGTAAATAAAGTTTTGTTCTTTAAAGCCACCTGCATGTGTTAATTATTGCCAGAGCAGTAACTTACATATAGGAAATTTACCTATGATTACTAAAGATAAGGAAAGGACTAAGAATATGGACTAATCTCATTTCATGATAAAAGGTTAATTTTATTATACAATCTAAATTAATAACTTAAACAAAATAAATATTTGTTTAAAATATCATCTTAATTTTTGTTTACTACTATATTTAATAATAAATATACAACAAATAATATATTTTAGAGCATAATGATTTTAATGTAGTATTTTATATAATATAGTTTCTTAGAAATACAATATAAAATAGATTATAAATATGATATAATAAAATATATACTAAATTATAGCAGTAATGTAATATTAAATTTTTAATCACCATTATAATTCTCAGGAAAACAAAAAAAAACCCCACAAAATAACCCTTCTGGTTTTTTAAAGATAAATTTATGAGATTTTTAAAATTTTATTTTATTTTTTTGGCATCACTGCCCTCTGGTGGTGGGAGTAGGAGGCCCAGCCTTTGCTCCCATACAACTGCTGCTGGAATTGAACCTCCATTCTAGTGGGCCACAGTCCTGCGCACAACCACTACGCCACCGGGGCTCAGCCCCAGATTTTTTTTATTTTTAAGGAAGAAAGCTTTTGCTTGATTTTGTTTATGTGTGTTGTTTCTTAATCTGAAATTGAGTATTATATATTTATTTAGAATTAGGTATCATTAAGTTAAAATATTCAATGGCACTTCAAATACAAACTTAACTTACAGATAACTTTGAAAAAAATAGCAGGAGACAAAAACCACTCATCAATGTACAGCCAATCCTATGTACTTCTAAGTTTTTGAATTTTTTTTCTTTTCATACACTGAATTGATTAACTTATTTTTTTAGGTTTGGTAAGAAAAAAATGGCAAACAACTGTGACTTTTAAAGAAACATTAGAATGATAAGTCATCTTAGCATTACAAAATGGGTGAAACTAATGAATCAATGACAACTGCACAGCTAGTGATGATGAATTTCATGAACCTAGAAAGTTAATTTTTTAAAAAAAATTTACAGTAGAATGCAAGTCAGTTGCATAGAATTAAGTTGTAGCTTATTTTAGTAAATTGCACTCAATAAGATAAGAGCAAAATAAAAATAAGAACAAAATGAATGACTATAGTAAGTTAACTTACCACTAAATCTTTTTTTTATTTTTATTTTTTTTTTATGTGGCATCACTGCCCTGGTGGGAGTAGGAACCCAGCCTTGCTTCTGGAGAGCTGCTGCTGGATTTGAACTGTCAACCCTGTGGACCGCAGTCCTGCACACAACCACTAGGCCACTAGGCCACTAGGGCTCAGCCCATTAAATCTTTTTTTTTTTTTTGACATTTTTTAAGATAATTTTATTGGGAGCTCTTACAGCTTTTATCACAATTCATATGTAACCTATTGTGTCAAGCACATTTGTACATATGTTGCCAGTATTACTTTCTTTGTCTATTTTTGGTGGTTTCTTTCTTTTTTAAAAAATCATTGTCAAGCACATTTGTACATTTACTATCCTCATCATTCTCAAAACATTTTCTTTCCACTGAGCCCTTGATATCAGCTCCTCATTCTTCCCTCCCTCACCACCCACCCTACCTCATGACCCCTTTATAGTTTATAAAATATTATTATGTTATCATATCTTACACTGTCCAACATGCCCCTTTACCCACTTTTCTGTTGTCTGTCCTCCCGGAGAGGAGGTTATGTGTAGATCCTTGTCATTGGTTCCTGCTTTCTGCTCTACCTTCCCTCCACTCTCATCATTGCTACCCTGCACCCTGACTGACTTATCTCCTCCCCATGACCCTCTGTAAAGGGATGCCAATTGCCTGTAGATGGGATTATGGGTTCCCAGTTTGCACTTCCCCTCATTCACAATGATAAGGTTTTTTGTTCTTTGATGCCTGGTGCCTGATTCCTTTGATACCTTGTGATCACACAGTCAGGGGTGGTTCTTCCATGTAAGCTTTGTTGTTTCTGAACTTGATGGTTGCTGGTTTACCTTCAAGCCTTTAAGACCCCAGACGTTCTATCTTACCATTAACTCTTGAGAAACATGGCACAAATAAGCTAAAAAACTGAAAGTCTTCTTAACTCAAGAAGCGTAACTACTCAGTGCACCATTCTTCACTAGAATAGCCTTTTAAGAGATGAACTACATTGAATGATTATAACAACTTGTGACAGATAAATAAAATGTAACAAAAGAAAGTTTTCTCAAAGGTCAAAACACAATGACTATTCTATTATTGTGCATTGAACCAGGAATAATAATGTTATTAGAGTATTATTAAATTTAATGTAAAGGTTCATTGCATGATTCTGACTACACAGTTATTTAAAGAATTAGCTAGAACATTTATAGTTTGGATTTTAGAAAGAAAAATATTAAAATATTTATTTCTTTTTAAGAATTTGGAAGACCTATATAATTTTTTTTAGACTTAATTCTATATAAGAAAATTAGTGTGTTGTTATAAGGAGTGTTAAGTAAGGGTTACAAAACAATTAAAATTAAAAATATATTTATTTTCATGCTGTAAATTCTGTTATTGACTATTTGAAGAAAGTAAAAAAAATATATTGTAATTGAGAATCAGTTCCTACTTATCCTACTCATCACAAACAAACAAACCATACAGCCATCAGGTCCTTGCTGACTCATCATGACCCCCTGTGGTTCTTCACAACTGCAACTGTTACAGGAGTGGAAATCTCAGCCTTCTCCCCTGGAGCTGCTGGTGTTCTTGAATTCGTGAGTGTGTGGACTGTAGGCCAACTCAAAACTACTGCAGCACCCGTGTTAATCTGAGTAGAATAGAGAAACAGATTCATAGGCACTCACATGTGTGTAATAAAGAACTTTATATCAAAGGATAATTGTATAATGAGAAAATATCTCAGCCCAGTCCGCATTTGCCCATGTGTCCATTGTCAGTCTATAGATTCCTCTTCAGATTCACACAATGCATGTAATTTCATTGACTGTAGGAAGATCACAGGCCAGTGGGTGGAAAGTCTTGTAGATCCAGTGATTATGGAAGCATCTCCAGGGATTGTGGAAGCTGGCATGGGTTTCTTTGTCTCCTCCAGCTCCAGGGCTCTGGTTCTGTCAGTGTCTCCATGTGGCTTGTCAATGGGAATATGTAGCACAGAGAGAGAGAGAGAGAGAGAGAGAGAGAGAGAGAGAGAGAGAGAGTGTCCCACCTCCAGAGAGAAAGACAGGAATTCCCAGAATTCTCAGAAGAAGGCCATGCTCACACAGAGGCTTCATTGACTATGACCTGGTTGACAGGCTAGATTGTACCCCTCTGCAAGTTGACAGATTATAACTGCCACATAAATCAATCTGCTTTTCATGCTACTCATATCACCTTTACAAATAGTTTCTGAGACTATAAATGTGTGGGAGCAGATAGATTCATCTTTCACGCTTGAAGGACTGGTAGTTTGGAAATGATGACCTTGCAGTTAGCAGTCTAATGCTAACTGGACATTGCCACAGGATCTCCTTTTATATGGAATTAAAAAGTCTCTTTAAAGATTAAAAAAAAATGGGTAAAGTGCAAATTCAGTGTACCTGTCTGCATGACTATTTCAAGCCCTAAACTATCTATGCCTTCACTTTTCCCTATGAAATACATCATCAGTTTTGCTTTAAAGACTTGTAAAACTGATGGTCTGCTCAGTGTAAACTTTCACCTAATGCATAATAAAAATGTTTAAAATAAATAAATAATTTTTTTATTCTAATTGCCAAAAACAAAAAGATTTCTTTGCTAGGCAAAAGGTTTTGTTTCACTAAATAATGTTCTAAAGCAGAAATTAAATAAATAAACCAAGCCTAAGAAAACAAAGAGGAAGGATATCTCAAATAAAGTTTGAATTTATCTTTGTTCTGATTTATAATCAGAAAATCAGCTGATTTATGTCTGAGGGAGCTGAAGAGAAAATGACTCACTCTTGTGTGAAAAATTCTACCAACTGGACAGATTTCATTCGCTATCTGCTGCAATTTCGAATTTTGAATTTTGCTCTCAGGTCTACATCATTTCCAAGGTGATTTTGAGTTCTTACATTTGACTATCATATTTTCCTAGTGTTAAAAATAAATTAGAAGCTCGCCCGGTGGTCCCGTGCATCTGTCTCTTGCTTCAACAGTGTTTGAACGGAACAGGTCCGGGGACTCCCTTCCTCCAACCTTCCGCCACTTTCCAGTCTCCTTGCCAGACGTCACCTTCGGGACCATCTTCTGGGCCACCCGCTCTTCTTGGGACCAGCTGACACTGTGTGTGTGTGCGTGCATGTGCGTGGTGACTTCCGAACCGACCCATCATGAGCTCTCAGATCCGTCAGAATTATTCCGCCGAAGCCGAGGCCGGCGTCAACCGTCTGGTCAACCTGCACCTGCGGGCCTCTTACACCTACCTCTCTCTGGGCTTCTTTTTCGACCGCGACGACGTGGCCTTGGAAGGGGTGGGACACTTCTTCCGCGAGCTGGCCAAGGAGAAGCGCGAGGGCGCCGAGCGGCTCTTGAAGCTGCAGAACCAGCGCGGCGGCCGCGCCCTCTTCCAGGACGTCCAGAACCCGTCCCAGGATGAGTGGGGCAAAACCCTGGACGCCATGGAAGCTGCCCTGGCCCTGGAGAAAAAACTCAACCAGGCTCTCCAGGACCTGCACGCCGTGGGCTCCGCTCACACAGACCCCCATCTCTGTGACTTCCTGGAAAACCACTTCCTGGACGAGGAGGTCAAGCTCCTCAAGAAGATGGGCGACCACCTGACCAACCTCCGCAGGGTCGCCAGCCCCCAGGCCGGGCTGGGCGAGTATCTCTTCGAGAGACTCACCCTCAAACACGACTAGGAGTCTGCGGCGGCGCCCAGCCGCCTGCGAGGGGCCCCCACCTCCCCCCTCCGCCAGCCTTAGC
>PVJH01013915.1:0-58690 GCA_004026705.1 Nesogale talazaci
CACCAAAAACATTGGGAAGAAAGAGGGATCCAGCTACTGAAAGGATATCAATTTACATGTTTTGACCACTGATAAAACACTGCACACACTCACTAATCTATGGCAAGAAATTTAAAACACAGCTGTCTGGTCAGCTAACTAGAACAAATGCTCATTTGTCCTCATTCCAAAGAAAGGAGACCCAACACATTACAGAAATTATCTAACATATCATTACAATCACATGGATAAAATTTTGCTTAAGATCATTTAACAGCAATTGCAGCAGTACATTGACAGGGAGATCCCAAAAATTCAAGCTGAATTCACAAAAGGATGTGTTAGCAAGGAAATCATTGTGAAATCAGATGAATCTTGGCTGAAAACAAAGAATACTTGAAAGATGTTTACTTGTCTTTTATTGACTCAGCAAGGGAGTTCAAATTAACAGGTCATACTAAATAATGGGTAATATTAAGAAGAATAAGAATTCTAGAACCCTTAATTGTACTCATGTAGAACCTGTACATGGCCAACAAAGGGATTACTAAGGGACTTAAGGTCAGGGAAATCATGCCATCCTCACCATACCCCCAAGTAACTGGGGGATCTTCCATACAAACTGCTGGGAAACTCCCACCTACACACCAACACCTGACAAGTGACTGGGAATCTCCTGTCCACCATCTATGGGTCTCCACACTCCTGGAGGAACATCCACCCAACCTCCACAGCGATCTCTCCAACTAGGATAATTCTGTCTGCCATCTAAGGTGCTCTACACCAAGGAGGATACACCCACAGGCCCTCCACAGCACTCCAATTGCAGAAGGAAAAACCACACACCATACAATGCACTCCAAGCCGTGTGAGACATGCCACTACGGCTTACTTGGAGATCAGCCATCCTCATGGGCCCACATACACCTGACCAGTGCTCTGTGAGAAGACTATCCTACTCACATTCCAAATAATGGAATACTGGCTGGTTAGGGTAAAAGTGAAACTTCAGGAAGATACAATGATAGCCTGACTCCCCCTTGCCGCTACCAGCAAGTTGTTCATAGAAGAACTCATGTGAGTCCCCAGGGCTCTTTAACTCTGAAAGATGATGCCAGGTTCCTCTAAAACAACATGTAAATATCAACCACCTCAACAAAAAAGCAGGAGAAACAGAAGACTGTGACGGAAGAAGTCATGAACCAAACAAAGTGCATTGAAGAAGCAGAAATTGACCTGCCACCGAAGGAAATTTTCAAAATGCTGCTTGCAGTCAAACAGGATTTGATGGAAGCAATATGGAAAAAGGATGAAATGACAGAGGAGAAAAGGCAACACGCTCAAGGGAAAAAAGACCTAAGGGATGAAATAACAAAATCCAGCAGGAAATTAACAGACTTTGCCAACAAACTTGAGGAGGCAGAGAGTCATACTAGTGACCTAGAGGATACCTAAGCAGACCTCAACAAACAGGAAAAGTCATCAAAGGAGACAATCAGAGAAGAAGACCTGAGAGCAATGTCTGATGCTATGAAGAGGAACAATATTAGAGTAATTGGACTACCAGAACAAGACACAACAGAGGCGTCAACAACAAGAATAGCAAGGGAATTCTTTGTTTGTTTTTTGTTTTGTTTTGTTTTGGGGGGGGGGTCATCACCGCCCTTTAGTGGGAGTGGGAGGCCCAGCCTTGCTCCTGGAGAGCTGCTGCTAGATTTGAACTGTCAAGCCAGTGGGCCACAGTCCTGCATTCAACCACTACGCCACTGGGGCTCAGCCTTCAGAAATTCTTAGACGAAAACTTCTCTAGTTTAATAAATGAAAATCTTGCAACCATTCAGAAGGTCAAAAGAACACCTGAATCCCAAAAAGAAGAAGGAACAAAGACACATAATAGTTAAATTCTCCAACAATGAGTAAAAAGAGAAAAGCATAAGAGCAAGTAGGGAAAAACAAATAGTCACTTATGAAGGTACCCAAATAAGAATACACTGAAACCTATCATTGGACATGATGAACAAGAGGAGGGAGTGGAATAAAATATTCCAAAAATTGAAGGAAAAATAACACAAAACCAAGAATATTATACCTGGCCAGATTAACTATTAAGATAGATGAAGGGGCTGAGCCCCAGTGGTGTAGTGGTTGTGCGCGGGACTGTGGCCCACTGGGATGGAGGTTCAATTCCAGCAGTGGGGCTGGGCCTCCTACTCCCACCACCAGAGAGCAGTGATGCCAAAAAAAAACAAAACAAAAAAACCCAAAAAACATTTTTAAAAAAAGATAGACGAAGAAGTAAAAGTCTTCCCAGACAAGGAAAACCTCAAAGAGCTCATAAAAAGAAACCCAGTGCATGAATCTAGGAACTACAAAAGATCTTTGCCAAAAAGTATGGGCAGAAGAACAACCCTTACTGTACACAAATAAGAGACCATCACATAGAACAACTTCACCCTGAGGGCAACAAGAGAAAACAGTTCCCAAGATGGCATTAGCTCACAAATGGAAAGAAGGCAAGAATGAAACACACACACACACACAACACAAACAGATAAGATAAAGAGGTAGGAAATACCCAACACAAAAGGTACAACATGAAATCACAGAGTCCACAGATGGATGTAATAACGCTGGAATAAGAATGGAATGAACTCAGGCATTAAAAGGCAGAGGCTAACAGACTGATTCAGAAAACACAAACCATTGATTCTGCTGCCTACAGGAGACATACATCAAGCTTTTAGACAAAAACAGGTTGAGAATTAAAGGCTAGAGAAAAATATACCAAGCAAATGGCAACACACACAATAAAGCAGGAGTACCAATCTTAAATTTCAGACAAAACTGATCTCAAGATATGAGCCATAACAAGATACAAGGAGGGGCACTATATAATGCTCAAGGGAACAGTAGACCAAGAATTAGTGAGCATGATAAATACATATGCACCCAATGAGAGACCCACAAAATTCATAAATCAAGCACTTCAAAAGATGAAAAAAGAAATCATAGGCTCATCAACTATAGTAGGTAACTTTAATACACAACCCTCTGGGGAAAAAAATAGATCACAGGAAAAGAAACTTAGCAAGGAGGCTACAGATCTAAACAGCACAATTGGATGACTTGACCTGATAGATATTTTTAGAGCTTTCAACCCAAATGCAAAAAAAAAATCACATTTTTAAGCCCACATGGCACATATCTAAAATAAACCTCATGCTGAGACATAAGTGGAACATGAATAAATTCAAGCACATAGAGATTTTACAGACATCTTTCTCTGACCACTGTGCCATAAGATTGGAAATCAATGAAAGGACTATGAAGAAAATAAGGGAAAACAATTAGAGGATGAATAAGTCTTTATTGCAAAAGGATATGGGGGAAAGGCCAGCCCCAACAACCAATCATGGTTCTATGGTGCAATTGTACAGTTAAGATATATTTAGATTATAATAAAGTCATAGAGAATAATAGGAGAGAGTAAAATAAAGAGTCATACATATTTTTATGGTAACAAGTTCACCTCCTGGCTTGCCATGATCTCACCAGTAAGGTACGTGCACAGCTTGGGCAAAGGGCAGAAGAGGAGGGGCAGGAGAGATAAGGTCAAGGGATATGCATAGGCAAGGGAGAGGAGTGGGGGAGGAGAGGCAATGCAGAGAATGACCAGGAGGGCCCTTTATTTCAAACCAAGACTGATATATCCTTGGAGGCATGAAAGCCTCCTAATTACAAGTAAAGACAAACACCACAGGAAGGGATTATCTTATAGGTACTAGAGCACTGAGGGGGAGAATCTAGGGACATGCACCCAATAGGAAGGAAAAGTCATGGAAGCACACGTGACAAGATGGGCAGTTCCAAGATTCATGACAGCAGTCTAACCTTGATTGCCCTTGAGTTGGAGACTTGATTTAGCCACAGCTTTCAGGGGAAGTAACTCTTTGTCCTAACAGCAGGGAGTGAGCCCCACCATTTGTGGGAGAGACAATGGTGTTTGGATGGCTGGAGCCTTTGGGGAGGATACTCTAAGCATTTAACTTCCTACCATGTGCTAGCAGACACCCTCTAATGTTTGGTAAATTTGGGGGGGAGACAGAGTTGGGGAAAAGTACATGATAATATAGTTAGATAAGAAAAATGCATTTGACAATCTCCAACACCCATTCCTATTTAAGAATGTCAAGAAGATAGGAATGGAAGGAAAATCCCTCAATATTATCCAAACTATATAAAAAAAAAACCCAACAACCAACATGGTAAGCAATGGAGAAAGAAAAAACAATTTCTCTGAAAAAGGGGATCACACAAGGATGGCCCCTGTCCCCACTTCAATTTAACATCAAATTGGAGGTCTTAGCTAACAGCATAAGGCAAACAAAAGACAGCAAAGGTATTTGCTTGGGAAGGAAGAGGGGAAAGTATCATTATTCACAGATGATATGATTTTATACATGGAAAATCCAAAAAGCTCCACACGGGAAGTACTGAAAACAATAGTGGAATATAGCAGGACACAACATCAGTGAACAGAAGTCTATCAGGCTGCTGTACACATGAGACAGACCATAGAAGTGGAGATCAAAAAGGTGGTACCTTTCACAATAGCCAAGAATAAATTGAAATATCTAGGGATACACCTGACTAAAAAAGATTCATATGAGGAAAACTACAGAACACTATTACAAGAAACCAAGAGTAACCTCAACAAATGGAAGAATATCCCATACTCATGGATTAGAAAACTCAATATAGTAAAGGCGTCATTTCTGTTCAAGACACTATATAAGTTTAATGCAATCACAATTATCATCATCTTTCTTCAAAGAATTGGGAAAACTGATTACCAACTTCATAGAGAGAGAGAAGAAGCCCAGAATTAACAGAGGACTCCTCAAATACGAACAGAGTGGAATGGGTTGCTTTACCTGAGCTTACGACATATTATACAGCCACAGAAGCCAAAAGGTGGTACTGTTATAAGGACAGATATTCAGACCAATGGAAAAGAGTTGAAAACACAGAACTAGAAACATCAACATCACACAGACAACTCATTTTTGATAGGCGCCAAAAAAATATCAAAGGGGCAGCAAATGCACTCTTCAATATATGGTGCTGAAAAAACGGATATCCACCCGCAGAAAAATGAAGCAAAACTCTAACCTCACTCCATGCACAAGAGTAAACTCAAGGTGGATCACAGACCTTCAGGTAAAACCCCAAACTATTAGGGCCATTAATGAGGGCCAAACCTGAGAACCTTGGAACTGGAATATATAGGTTATCAGAAATAGGGAAGGATACAAATACAGAGGAGTCACAAACTGACAAATGGGATATACTGAAAATAAAACACCTGTGTACATTGAAAGAAATCTCCAAGAAAGTCTGTAGCAGTGACACACCAGACAAAGGCTTTATTATTAAAATCTACAATAATTTAAAAGATTACACTAAGATAAAAGTAACTCCCCTCTAAGGAGGTGGGCAAAGGACTTGAACAGAAGTTTCACAGGGACGAAATCTGAATGGCCAATAAACCTATGAGAAAATGTTCCTGATCTTTAGCCATAAGAGAAATGCAAATTAAAACAAGTATGAGATACCACCAAACACCCTCAAAGATAGTCTCATTCAAAATATCAGAAAGTAACAAGTGTTGAAGGGGCTGTGGGGAGATAGGAACTCTTGACCACTGCTAGTGGATCTGTACATATGTACACCAATTATGTAAATTGATTTGGTGATATCTAAAACAGATGGAGCTTGAACTACCATACAACCCAGCAATATCCCTACTGGGTATATACCCAGAAGAGGCAAGAAAAAAGTCACAGTCAGATATCTGTGCTCCAATGTTCATCACAGCACACTTCGCAGTTTCAAGGTGCTGGAAGCAACTCAAATGTCCATCAACAGACAAATAGATCAAAAACCTGTGGTAATACATACAGTGGAGTACTACACATCCCTAAAAAGCAGTGATGAATGCATGAAACACATTGTCACATGGGAAAAACTGGAGGAAATCGTGCTAGATGAAGTATGTCAAACACAAAAGCACACCATGAGTCTGCTGAGGTAAGCTTAAAAAATGGGGCATAGGGAAAAAGCTACTATACACATACATGCTTGGAGTGAGGTCCAGCAACTATGTCAGGAACTAAACCCAATCTAGGGGTACATACGGCAGCCAACTAAAGAGAGAGAGAGAAAAGACATGGGGCAGGGGAGGGGGCGCAAGGCACTAACCCACCCAAGAGGGTGTTGTTTATATATCCACAGACCTCAACCTAATGTACACAAGATAAGAATACAAAATACTGGCATATATCAGGGAACCAATAGAGAGGTCTACAGCATCGGGCCCAATAGCAACTATATGGACAACCCCTCCCCCCATACACACACACACACACACACACACAACACACACTTCAGAAGAATGCACTTTAGAGGACAGCACTGGGTCTATTCCTTGAGGAGAGGGGCGTGTCGGATTAGATCCCACGGGAGACGGAGGAGAGGACCTCCTGGTCCACCAAGTCCCAAGGATGATGTTCCTGCTTGGAGCAGACAACACATACAGAGGACCATAGGGCTGGCCCTCGCACAGGACACAGCGTCCCTCACTGAAACGTGGCACGGCAGGGGACAGCACTGGAGACACTGTGGCAATAGTGCACGATGTGGCTCCAGCATGCTGGGCCATGCAGCAGAACAGCAGGGGGAGCAGACTGATAAAGCCCATGGGGAATACCAAAAATACTTTGGACACAGAGTGTGACACCCATCGGACTGGAATGGGAAACGTTCATAAAGGCCAACAAATTGACTTTGAACTATTTAAAGGCCTTTCCATTTTTGTCTGTGGATTTTTTTTTTTGTATTGTTATTCTGGGGTTTTTTTGTTGGTGGTGGTTGTTTTGTTGTTGTTTTGTTGGTTTTGACTTCCTTTGTTGTTATATCTGACGTTGCCTGGTTTTTGCACTTATTAATGTATCTACATGCCTATCTAGATATGAAAGGTGGAGTAAATCATTTGGAGATGAAAAGAAAGGGACCAATGTTTCTGGGAGTAATGGAAGAAGGGGAGGTGACAGAAAGGAAGAAGTGGAGGAACCAACTCAGGAAGAAAGGAAAAGCAAGTGAACTAAAATGAATGGAAAGAAGGTGGTAGGGTGTCTAGTGGGGCTCAATCAAGGGCACTGTAGCAGCGAAGAATTACTATACCCGAATGAAGGCCAAACATGAAGGTGGGCCAAGAGGAAAGTAAAAGAAAATAGAGGAAAGAACCAGGAGACAAAGAACATTTCTAGAGACCTAAATACAGGCATTACATATGCATGTATGTGTGTGTGTATATATATGTTGTGTGTATATATATGTGTGTGTGTGTGTGAGAGAGAGAGAGAGAGAGAGAGAGAGAGGAATAGACCCATGTACTCATATCTCTATGTTAAGAATTAAGGTTGCAAGTGGACATTGTATTAAGTGCAAGGAGAGCACTTTAAAGGTGATAAGGTTGTTTTGTAAAAAATAAAAAAGTTCATATATAGCTTTTGGGGAAAAAAATTCTGTTTTTTTTGGGGGGTGGCGGTATACCCTCATACATAGTTGGATTTATTATTCTGCCTAGATAGGCATTATCAATTATACCCATTATGAATTAAGTTGAATAAAATCCTTGAAAGCTTCCATTTTTCTCCTTCTATGGCAATGCTGCTTACTGGTCCATTTGTGAATATTTCCATTTTCTTTATATTGAGATGTAGTCCTTAATAAATGCTGTATAGTCTTTGATCTTCAATCATACATGCTTCAAGAAGTCCTCTTCACTTTCAGCAAGAAACCAAAAAATAAACTCTTTCTCATAGCAACCGTCCAATTCTTCTTTTAAAAAACTTACTTCCATACTATTTGGCCATGGAAGTGAGAGCCCAGATATGTCAATAAGAGCCAAGATGCCCACCTCTCCCCACCTCAAGTTCTGAATGTTACAAGAAGAACACCCCAAATCACTCAGGATTATACCACCACCACCATGCCCCCCACCACCACACCTCCCTCCCCCCCCACCCCCCAGTGTTAGCTATCCTGATTTAATGCTAGGATTTTGACAGTTTGGAAAACCAAGGTACTTTCAATTGTTATTAAATAAAATGCAAATCAAAAGCCAAGTCACTGCCATCAAGTCCATTCTAATTCACAGTGGTCCAATAGGATAGAATAGAGTTGTCCTTGAAGGGTTTCCAAGGATTTATTTCTTGACAGGAAAAGAGAGCTTTATCTTTCTCCCTCAGAGCGACTGTGAGTTCAAGTTACTGTTCTTACCATTGGTAGCCCAGTGCAAAACCCACTACATGTCCAGAGTTCAGCTTGAGATGATAAGATCTATAACAACACCCGTGAGGTATCATTTTAAACTTTAAGGGGTTATTAAAATTACCTGATAACATGCTGGGCCCTTAACTCACACAGATACTTATTTATTTTTAAAACAATCAGATTTTTAACTTTTTTCCCCTGTGGTAAAGTAATATGGCAAAATGGTGCATAGAGTGATTAAATACATTTCAGCACATGAGAAACACTGGGAAAAGTTTGTTTGAATTTATTTTTGTTCTCTGGCACTGACATGGTATCATTCAGTTTCCAACGTCTATGTTTTCATCTTTCTGGATAAGTCCATATCTAAATGTGTATAGCCCACCCAAATAAATTTAGGTTGTTGCCTATTTGATCGTTTCCACAAAGTTTCTGTGCAGATCAGCTCGATAATTGATGTGTCTTGACATGCAGAATGGAAGGGTGGACAGCCTTCATGAGGCAACATCAAGCCTGGTAGGGAGGAGACTAAAGCATTCGATAGCAGCTCTGTCTGAGAGCAGTAACCTGAAATGGCCATTGTCACTACAAATACAGGTGCATTGGAGAATTTTGGAAGACAAGAATCTGAAACCAAATAAGTGCTAATAGTCATGGCTTATTTCTGAAACAAATAGAAGGGGGTTGGAGGGAACGACCCCTCATTCACGTGTGAGTCTCTGAACATTCTCAGGCAGGTTGGAATGGTGTTGAACACAGAAATGAGCAACGTCAGGGTTATGTGTCAGTACCGGGAATGAACCCCGCAAGACGTTCAGTTCTATGAGGCTTCCTTTTGCCTTCACCCACCATGATGGAGATGGAAAAGCTTGCTCACAATCATTTGTTTTTAACAAGAACCACAGCAGCCAGAGCAGCTGTGCGGGCTCCAATCAGGTTGACAAGGTCCTGGTTCTCGAGCATTTGATTAGCCAGAAGCAGGGCGAAGGAAAGGAGGTGAATCTGTGCCCAGATTTTCCCCTGTTAGCCAATAAGTTTCTGGCCAGTGGTGAAGGAACTTAAAAAAAAAGTTACAAGTTCTAATTATTTATGCTTTGAAAACAACTATTAAATATTTTTACTGGTTTTAACTTGTTTTAAAAAAATGAATCAAACGTTAACAATTAAACAAGTTTGGGCTACCCACATGGAAACTCCACTTGTTGAAAATTCCTCTTCCGTGAAATCAGAAGTACTTACCCTGCCCACTTGGAAGCACATTTCCAAGCACAACTTCACACAGCAACTGACTTTGCAGACGGGAGAATAAATTAGAAAATTCTTCCGCATCAAAGTCTGAATCTTGAGTGAGTGTCTGTGGAGCCCGTGGGGCGCGAGGGCGGGGGGGGGGGGGGGGGGGGGGGGGGGGGGGGGGGGGGGGGGGGGGGGGGGGGGGGGGGGGGGGGGGGGGGGGGGGGGCCGCCAGCCCAAACGTGCAGCGCTCTCAGCTCTGCCCCCTCTACCTGCAGGTGGGGGCTGCACGACAGCACAACGGGGCTTGGGCGGGGGGCAGTCTGCGAACCCCTCGAACCCCTCGCCTACGGCCCCTTCACTGAGCTCCCCGACTGGTCCTATGCGGATGGGCGTCCTGCACCCCCAATGAAAGGCCAACTTCGAAGAAATGACCAAAGGGAAAAGTTTGCGAGACGAGTTGTATTGCTGTCACAGGAAATGGAGGCTGGATTACAGGCATGGCAGCTCAGGCAGCAGCAGCAGTTGCAGGAAGAAGAAAGGAAGCAGAAAATTTCACTTAAACCCAAAGGAGTCTCACTACCAAGCCCCCTTCCACGGCAATAAAAAGGCACCACTGGCCAGCGTTCTTCTTTTTTAAAAATGAATAAAAACACATGCAGCAAAAAAAAAAAAAAAAAAAAGAAGTCCGAATCTTCCCTGCCACCTATTTTCCTTTATTCTAACTCTTAGTGTTTCTGACCCTTACGATTGTCTTGAAAATCTGTTTGATATTCATTTCCTGAGGCGAAATAAATCCAAGCAAATTATGGGAGATTTGGGAGAATTGATTGAAATGAAGTTGCAAAAATATATATTCACTCAGGGATTTGAGACTTACTTAACCAGAGGTTCTGGACCATGCAGAGACTCAAAATAATTCTAACGGTGGGAAGGGAGCCCCCCTGGGGATGTGGAATCAAGTCAAGAGAGAAGAGACTGATAGACTCCAGTGCTCATGCACAGATTCCTGGGGAGTCATCATCTTTCTTTACCATGTGTGTCAGGCAGGGTTCTCTTAGAGAAATAAAACCAAGACACTAGTAATTCTTTTTACATATTTATATATAGAGAAAGATACATAAGATAAGAAAGAAACAGTTGACTATCTATAAAGCAGTACAAATTGCTCGGTGCAATTCACTTGTGTGAGACAGCTAGAAGACTGGCAGTCCTTCAAATCTTGAGGGCCGCTGAGTAGTCCTCTGTAGAGCAATCCAGGCTATCTGGTCACAGGCAGCAAACAGCAGAGCAGGTCGCCAACAGTCAGCCAGATGACAGAGTCCAACAGTCCCCAACTCAAGAGATATATATCCCAGGAGCGTGGTGAAGCAGAGCTTGAAGGATCCTCAACTCACAGCTTCACAGTCCACGATTAGGTGTCCCATGGGTAGTGTTGCTTGGAGGTCGAGGCACAGGACGAACAAGGCAGTTCTCTGGTCCAAAGATCCGAAAGCAAGAGAGCAAGGGCGGGACTCGCCGAGCCCTTCCTATCTCTGCCCTTCAATCCATCCCGAGCGTTCATTGGCCGTGCCGTCACAACAGAACCATCAATCTTCTGTGGCTATGTTGGCATAACAAACCTACCCATCAGACCATTCTACTTTCAGTAATGGCTTGTTATAGGGTACTGCCTTGGAACTTGTCTTGGATCATTATAAATTTACATAGTATGTAAAGTCCACAGAGGCAAGTCCATATCTTCATATCAGCAAAGTTTATCCCTGTGGGAGTGAAGCCTTCAGGATCTTTATTTGCTTATGGGGCATGACTGAAGGTAAGGAGAAAGAGCTGCAAAAAAATCTTCTAATGATTGGAATGTGCAAAGTATGAGTTTAGAAAACTGGAAGTAGTCAAAATAAAATGAAACACAGGAAGATCGATATTCTAAGTATTAATGAGGTGAAATGGACTGGTGCTAGCTATTTTGGATCAAAAAATCATATGATTCACTATGTCACGAATATAAAATCATGAGAAATGGTGTGGCATTCATGGTTGGAAAGAATCTTGCTAAATCCATCACGAAGTGCAATGGTGTCTGTGATAGTGTTATATCTATTCCCCTTCAAGGAAACCCAATCAATATAATTATTATTTAACTTCATGCACCAAACACAAAGCTAGTGATGAAGAAATGAAAGAATTCTACCAATGATTTCAATTGGAAATTGATCAAACATGCAACCAAACTGCATTAATAGTTATTGGTAGCTGGAACTGAAAAATTGGAAATAAAATGGAGGAAACAGTAGTTGAAAAATGTGGACTTGGGGATAAAAATGAAGCTGGAGATCCCATGCTAGAATTTTGCAAGACCAATGACTTATTCATAGAAAATATCTTTGCGCAACCACACAAAGGGTGACTATACACAAAGAATGTCAGGTGGAATTTACAGAAATCAAATTGACTACATCTGAAGGAAGAGAGAGCAGAGAACTTCAATATCAGCAGCTAAACCAGTCCACAAGCTGACTGTGGAACAGACCATCAAATGTTCAAAGATAAGTTCAAGATAAAGCTGAAGAAAATGAAAACAAATCCACAGAGTCAAAATACGACCTTGTATCTGTCTATCTGAATTTCAAGTACATCTCAAGAATAGGTTTGACACATTTAACACTAATGACAGGAAAACACTAGGGTGAGCTGTGGGAAGACAGCAAGACCATCATTCATAAAGAAAGCAAAAAATAATTTAAAAGACAGTAAAGAGACTCTGAAACTTACTCCTAATCATAGACTAGCTAAAGCAAATGAAAGAAACAATGAAGTCAAGGAGGTGAATAGAAATTATCAAAGGGCAGCTCAACGAGAAAAAGTCAAATGATACAATGAAACGCGCAAAGACCTAGAATTAGGAAAACAAAAGGTAAGAACATGCTCAGCCTATCTTATACCGAAAGAACTCGAGAAAAAATCCAAGCCTTAAGTTGCAATGGGCAAAGAGGAGCACTGGTGGCTTCACTGTGACATGATGAGCTGTGATCTGCATGGATGGCAGTGTGAAACTGCAGGAGAAGGACCGTGTTTTCTCCTCCTGTGGATAGTTACAGTCCTGAAAGCCCACAGGACCTCACTATGAGTTACCATTGACTCGCTGGCAACAAGCGATGGGCAAAAGATTGCAGATGCAGGAAGCATCGAGAGAAGGTGAAAATAACACACTGCATCGCCGCATCAAAAAGAACTCGTCAATCCGCCATTTCGGAAAGTAGTAGTTGAACAAGAATCAAGGGTGCTGGAAGAAGAAATTCAAACTTCACTGAAACCTTCGCCAAAAACAGGGCTCCAGGAATTGAAATGCTTCAGAGAGCTGAAGAATCACTGGAATCACGCATTCATCTAGGCCAGGAAATTTAGAAGACAGCTACTTGGTCAAATGACTGCAGGAGATCCTTATCTGGGCTCATTCCAAAGGAAGGCGACCCAAGAGAATACGCAAACCAGTGAATGAAGTCATGGATATGGCACACAGTAAGATTTTGCTGAAGATTATCCAACAGTGGCTATAGGAACATATTGACAGGGGACTGCCAGAAGGTCAGGCCCGATACACAAGAGGATTTGGAATAAGGGATATCATTGTGGATATATGGTGGATGTTAGCTCAAAGCAGAGAATACCAGAAAGATGTTTACTTGGGTTTTATTAACCATGCAAAGGCATTCAACTGTGTGGACCATAATAAACCATTGGATAAACTTGAAATTGATGGAAATTCCAGAACATGGAGGAAGAGGCAGTTGTGCAAATAAAACAAAGGCGTGTTGCACAGTTTAAAATCAGGAGAGGAATACATTAGGATTATAACCTGTCATCACACTTGTGTTAGATAGGGTTCTCTAGAGAATCAAAAGCAGGACACTTATAATCTATATATATATATATAATATGGATAGATATATACAGCATTCATATATTGGATATAGATGGATAGGTATATACAGCATGAAGGAATATGACAACTAGTTATTAGTTCACAGAGAAATACAGAAGACTCAGTTCAGCTCACTTCTGTGGAACAATTAGTATACTGAAAATCCTTCAACTCATAAATGCTGCTGGGTCCAAGGTCAAAGGAGCAGACAGCTGAGTCTTCCAAAAAGCAATGCAGGCAGTTCAGCCACAGAAAGCAAATGGCATCAGGGGTCACCAACAGTCAGCCAGATGACAGGATCCAACAATCTGAAGATCAAGCAATGTATACACCAGCAGTATGATGAAGCAGGTCTTGAAGGAATCTCAAACTCTGGTGACACAATCCACAGGTTGGGTGTCCCACAGGGAGTATACCTTGCAAATTAAGGCAGAGAACTAGCTAAGACAACTGCACACTGACCCAATCTCCAGAGAACAAGAGAAAGACAGGCAGGGCTTGCAGAACCATTTATCTCTTTGCCCTTCAAACTGTGGCCTTATTAATCCCACAGGTTCCTATTGGAACATAAGAAGAGGTTGGCACCATAAACCCACCTATCATCAGAGAAGCTGGATTATATGAAAAAGAGAGTGGCATCAGGATTTGAGGAATGCTTATCAACAACCTGTGGCTTGCAGATGGCACAACCTTGCCAGCTTAATATGTGGAAGAATCAAAGCACTTACTGATGAGGATCAAGGATTACAGTCTTCAGAATGGTTTGCAACTCAATGTGAGGAAAACCAAAGTCCTCACAACTGGATCAATAGAAATCATCATGATAAACAGGGGGAAAAAGTTGAAGCAAGGATGTTATCTTGCTTGAATCTATAACCAACGTTCTTGGAAGCAGCAGTCAAGATCAAAAGATAATATTGCATTAAATCAACCTGCTGCACAAGAGCAAGAAATCTCAAGATCCGGCAACACAATCCACAGGTTGGGTGTCCCACGGGGAGTATAACTTGCAAGTTAAGGCAGAGTTGCTCTGAGGATGAAGGTGTGACTGACCCAAGCCATGGTATTCCCCCTTGCATCATATGCGAGTGAAAGTTGGACATTGAATAAAGAAGACCATAGGAAAATAGATGCATTTGAACTGTGGCACTGGAGAAGAATATTGAAAGTATCATGAACAAACTGATCTGTACTGGAAGAAGTAAGGCCAGAATGCTCCTTAGAGGCAAAGAGGATAAGATTTGTCTTCCATACTTTGGACATACTGTCAGGAGAAACCAGCCCCTGGGAAGGGCGTCATGTTTGATAAAGTGGAAGGGCAATGGAAAAAGAGTAAGGCCTTCAGCCAGATGGGTTGACACAGTGGCTACACTCACAAGCTCCAGTGTGGGTCGGAGCTGACTCAGTGGTCCTTAACAAGAACGCCCAGCTCTAGATGCAATTGTGAGGATGGGGCACAACAGGGCAATGGTTCATCAATAACAGCATTCCACAGCTCTGGAGTTCCCACCAAATGACTGAGTAAGACTAAGCAAAATAGACTGTGTGTAACACTAATAGAAGGAATTGGGCAATCTTATTTTCTCCCCCACTCCTCCCACAGTGAGGAACTCTGGTGCAGTAGTGCGAAGGGTTAGGCAGTTGAAAACCACCAGCCTCTCTGAGGGAGGATGACTTAGGTACAGCCTCAAAAACTTATTACCTTGGCCTATGGGGTGACTGTAAGTCGGCATCCACCCCATGTCAGTGAATATTTTACCACCACCCCTCTTATATTTTCAGAACCTGATGAATAATTTAAGGAGCCCTGCCTGGTGCTACGCTTTGGGAAACTAACCACAAGGTCAGCAGATGGAAACCACCAGGCTCCTTGAAAGAGAAAGTGGAGGGTTTCTATATCGAAAAAAAGTTACAATGTTGGAAACCCACGGGGTGGTTCTACTCTGACCTACAGGGTGGCTATCAGTCGGAATCAACTGGATAGCAATGAGAATTTTGAAGAGATGTGCACGTCTGATTCAAAGAAATGAAAGACGCATTAATTTGTGCTCCGTTTTCAGTTCATTTTGCCTTAGCTACCACTAGAGGGAGGCCAAGATACATCTTAAAAACACAGGCATCAAAACCGGGTTTTGTTTTTTGTTCCTGTTTTCAAAAATCATTTTCATTCGGCCTTTAAAATGTTTGTATTAGATGAATGTATCGATTGTGATCAGAGTGGCACGAGGCCCCAGTAAAATGATGTTTAAGAAGTAGAAAAGATTTTGTATTACACAGGGAAGATAAACACTATAAAGAGTTTACTGGAATCTACTTGGAATAGGGAAGAATCCTAGCGATGTTATCTCTGAGGCTGTAAATCTTCATGAGGGCAACAGTTTCAACTCCCCTCCTCCCACTGAGCAGCCAGTGGGTTTGAACCGCCAACCTTGGGGGCAGTAGTCCAAGTCCTAACCAAAAGCACCATCAGAATCCAGTACCTCACAGTAAGCCTTCCCCTGAAGGTTTCCTTCACCCCTCTCCTTCTCCAAACGCCGAATGTACATGATCACCCCGAAATAAGCCGAGACAGTTTTTCCGGGTACACCGGGTACACGCTCCGTCAGCAGCCTGGGAGAGAAGAACCTCACAGTGCTTCACGTCCCACAAAACAGGACCTAAAATGTCAGAACTAATGAAACTCCCCCGCAAAATAGGTAGTCTCCTTATCACGCGCAGCCGTTATGCTCTTGAAGGTTTGAAACTTGTCTTTCACATGGTGTTTAATTCCCAAAAACTTCGTTGTTCTTGTCAGCAAGTGCATTTTGACTTCAGTTACTCAGTGACAGAGCACACCCCTCCATACCACCCCAGAAGAGCTTCTGGCAGGAGGGAGCAAGTCGCTAAAAGGCCTCTTCCATCGTCCAGCTGGGTGTGTTTGAGACTCAGCTACCCCTGTATTTCTGGTCAGGATGACTCGGAGGTGCTGTGCTTAGACAAAACATACTGAGCCCCGCCGCACCCCACACACTGCCATCAACAACATCGCAGAGGTCTTAGGCACACGTGTTCCAGCTTACTTACCAAGCAGTCAAGGGCAGCCGGGACGCCGCTCAGGTGGACCCCGAGGGCACGGGCCGATGGAGTACCTGCCGCCTGAGGCCACCTCGGAAATAAGCCACTGATGGCAAACGAGGACTCGAAGGAGAGGCACCAGCCATCAGCCTCGTGAGCACCGGGGCAATGGATTCGGCCGTGGAAGTTCGGCCATGCTGGGCCTGGGCTAAGACGTCTCTCTCCCACTCTCCTTGTTCTCAGTTTCCCACCTCCACCAGGGTGTCATCTTCCCCTGCTGCCAATCAACACTCGTGGAAGCCGCAGGGTTGCATTGAAGACATCTGCTGCATGAGACATCTTAAGAGTGCTGAAAAGCCCAGAGGTGACCTGGAGCACTAAGGTGTCCCTGACCCCATTCACAGTGCTCCCAAACTCCCCATCTGTATGTGCAGGCTGCACATGTGAATCAGGAAGAGAGACGAAGGATTGATCCGTGTGGACCCTGGTGCTGGTGGAGAAGATGGACTGCCAAAAGGACAAACAACCCTGTCTAGGAAGAAGGACAGCCACGATGCTCCTGAGAGGCGAGGAAGGGGTGATGTCCTCATACATACTTTGGACACATGGTCAGGGGAGATGTGTCCCTGGAGAAGGACAGTTTGCTTGGTCCATAGATGGGACAGGGGCCAGAGAAGGAGAGGAAGGCCCTGGACCAGATGGATGGAGACAGTGGCTGCCACGTAGGTTTGAGCACAGGAATGCTTATGAGAAAGGCTCAGGACCAGGCGAAGTTTCCTTCTGCTGTGCACCGTCTCTAACAAACAAGTGAACAAGCAAAACAAGCCCCTTCCACATTTTTTGTTCCAAACCCCTCACCCCATGTTCAACATCCTACCGTGAAGTAATTACTCTGATTGTATAATGCCCTTATTTTAAGAGAATGGGCTTTCAGAAACTCTGCCACTCTCTGTCCGGGAAAATGTCTTTGCTTTCCATAAGCAGTCTTCTTCACCTGTACCAAGAGCTGCTCTCCTTGTCTGGTCTTCTTACTGGGAAAGGACCTGCACTGTGAGACCCAACCATGTTGGCAGACAAGTATGAACAGCCTGCACGGCTAGTGTCTTGGCTGTGCGTTGTGGCTGTGGGGTGCCACTCGAGGACTCTGCTGCACAAACTAGAAATGGTTTCCCGAACTGGACTCTTTCCAGACGAACAGTATCCAGCCTTTCTTTCCTGAGCCGCTGGGTGAGTTCAAACAGCCAACTTCCCATGTAGCAGCAAAGCACATCACTCTTGAACCACTGGCAGCCTGATCACTGGGGAGTATTGCTCTCCTTCTTTAAAAATAACACCAGCACTCTAAGTCATGGAAAACTTTTGCAAAGTTCTGTGCAGTTATTACTTATGTAAGACTCAAAAACGCAGCTTCTAACCTAAGGTTTAGTACTTGGTGACCACAGTGACTCACTGCTGTTGGCAGTGATGAAAGTTTCCCTATGAACCAGTCAGGAGTCCTGTTCCTGTAGTGGTTCTACATGGGGCTGTGATCCACGAGGTCAGAAGTTCGAATCCACCAGCAGCTGCTCAGGTGAAAATCATAAAGAGATACAGACTTAGAAACCCACAGGGGCAAATTGCTGCCCTCTCCTGTAGGTCTCTATCAACTCAAACAGCAGAGCGTCTGTCTTTGTGAACAATTCGCCTTCTCACAATCAGTACCTGGGAGCCTCAAAATGCATCACAATGATATCTGTGCTTCCCATCTTTCAGTAGACTTGGCTTGGGGCCGTGGAGCTCTGTCATGAACAGGCAATCTTAGCGTCACACGGAAGACCCAGCCACAGGCGCTTCCATTTACCAGCATAGAAGGCTTGGTGCACAGAGAACATTGCCGGTGTGTGGGTCATGGAGGCAGGCGTCTGACAGAGAGGGGTTCTTCATGGCCACAGGAGATGTGTCTGTAAACACTGAACATGAACTTCTGCACTCAATGAGGGAGCAAAAGGGAGATCAAGCAGAACCCCAGGAAACTGAGCTCCAGTCTGGAGTCGCATGGTGTGCTGCAGAATTTTCCACATCTAACAATCAACCACGAGGTCACTGGCACCCTGTTGATTCTGACTCATAGCGATACTGCCCCAGTGGGCGTCCCAGGCTGGAAATCCTTACAAGAGCAGGACAACTCATTCTTCTCTCACAGAGCAGCTGGTGCTCATAGGAGCCCAGCGCATAACCAACTCAAACGACCAGTGCGCCTCCATCCAGCACTCTGCCGGGGAAATGGGGAGCTTTGTAATTCCCCGTTTCCTGTGGTGTCGTTTCACGCGTGCATCTTTTTCTTTTTTGGTTTTTTTTTGTTTTTGGGGGGCATCACTGCTCTCCGGTGGTGGGAGTAGGAGGCCCAGCCCCACTGCTGGAATTGAACCTCCGTCCCAGTGGGCCGCAGTTCCGCGCACAACCGCTATGCCACCGGGGCTCAGCCCGCGTGCATCTTTTTCACTGGACAATTCTCATCCGCCAAGCAGCCCATCACTAAAAATTACACGTTGACGTTCCAAATAATTGGCTCTTGCACACAGCTGAAGGTCTCGATCCAGATGACTCCGACGTCTGCCCTTTGCATCCGGCGCTCCACACGCCTCCCCTGCACGATTCATGCTCCCATCTAAAGTATGGTGGGGTGGCTCTTCTTGTGCTGCTGCTGTGGTCGCTGTTGCTGTTTGACGCCCCCGAGGCTACCCCGACTCCAAGTGGCACTCTGTACAACCGAACAGAACGCTGCCTAGTCCCGCAGCGCTCCCTATTGGTCTTAGCGGGGGCCTTTGCCAGGTTAGCGGTCAGGTTCAAACAGTTTGCACCACCTCGTGACCTGGAGGTACATCATCGCAGTCACTAGGTCAATCCATCTTGTCCAGGGTCTTCTTCTTTGTCACGGTCCCTCCACTCTGCCAAGTGGTCTCTCCTGAAACCCTGCCTAAGGTACATGAAGTGGACTCTCGCCTCCCTGGCTTCTAAAGTGCATTCTGGCTGTATCCCTTCCAAGACAGATTTACTTGTCTGGCAGTCTGTCCATAGCACTTTCAATAGAGTATTCCAGACCCCAGTGGAAATGCATCGAATCTTCTTTGGGCTTAGTCAATGTCCAGCTTTCACAGGCACTCGAGGCCACTGACGATTCCGTGCCTTGGGTCCGGCACACCTTGATCTTGAGGTCTTGTGCGGCAGACGAACCTTGATTGTCAATCCCAGCAAGCAGAACTCCTTGACAATGTCAATTTTTCTGTTATTATGTTGTCTCCTGGTGCAATTGCGAGGATTGGGGTTTTCGTTGCATTGATTTGTAACCCAGACTGAAGGCTGCGATCCTTAATCATAGGCAAGAGCGTCCAGTCCTCCTCACTCTCAGCAAGTGAGCACCGACACCCCGGCGGCCCCAGTTTCTTGTCTAAGTGTCCTTACGGTGACTACCAGCAGAGGGAGCCTCTTGCCCGTAAATATCACGGTTACTCTTTAAAAGCATTTGCCTGTGAATAAACCCAAATAAAGTTTTAGGCTCGTAGTGTATCTCTATATAAAGGAGGTGTGCAACACTGAACTCACACCCAAACATAGAACCTTCTAGTGTGTGCAGACTCCTGGCATCCCCATAGAGGATTTCTGAGACGGTGCATCTTTACAGGCACAGACAGCCTCATCCTTTTCCTGCCAACGGGTGAGTGGACTGGAGTGACTGACCTTGCAGGTAGAGAGCCAGTGCTTACCCAACCGTGCCATTCGGGTCCCTTTAAAAAAACACGCAGGAGCATCGAATAACAATAGAGACCTTAATGCGTGTCAAAGTCACAACTAGTATTTCACAATGTACCTCGAAACCACGCTCTCATCTTACATCAAAACCAACCGGACTGCATCTTAACTTCAAGTGTGGAGTTCAACGTTTACTTTTTAGGTCACATTTCAATTACAAAGACTCCCAAGTGGGTGTCCACGCCCTCTTTTAGAAATTTATATCCCAAGATTTATTTTTCCATTGTCCTGTTGTGGCATAAGTGATATTTCTGAGAGGATTGCAATCAATGACAGGAAACCACATGTGTGTGAATTCTTGAATGGAAAACTGATCTGTTCTGTAGATAGTTAGTCAACTCGCAATCGTTGCATGGGTCGTACCAACTGCACAGCTGGAATTCATTCTCATATAGTGACATCTTATGTTTTCACGTTGGAGTGTTCATGGAAATGTTATACTAATGAATTAAAACAAACCGAACTTTTCAAAATAAACAGAGCAAACCATAAAAGATATATATATATAAGCTATATGTGTAGCTTTTATGGCTTACTATGTTTATATACCTATATGTATATATGTGTGTATGTATATGTATGTGTGTGTGCAAAATATCACAATATTCTAAATTAGCATTGTAACGTCTCATCATCAGTTTATCAAATTTTCTGTCACTCCATATCCTCTGACTCAATATTATCAGGCATTTTTAATGTTATTTGTGCACACTCTCTCATAATTAAAACTTAGCTAAGTCAACTATTCTTCTAAAAGAAAATGTGTCATCACCAACACCTGCCACCTATCCATCACAAGGATGGAGTTGTGGTGGCACCCTTGGCTTGCTAACCACACGGACAAAGATTCAAACCTAGCAGCCACTCTCTCATAAAGACTGGTAGTCTCAAAACCCCAAAGAGACTGTTCTCCTTCCCAAAGAAGGAGAATGAACTCCTTCTTAAAGGGTCACTATGAGTCTGAACAGACTCAATGGCAGTGAGTTCTTATCGGAGGAGTAAGAAGTAGGCAGACCTCCAGGTAGATGGCAGAGCTACATAGGCATTCTTGTAGACATTTACACAATAGGGACATGGTCCTCTTCTGCAGATGACGATGATCAGACATTGACAAGGAGATTGACACAGCCCTGGCTCTGTCGTGACACACCCGCTGTCATTGTGGTTATGCATCGGGCTGCCATCCACTGGCTGCTGGCGGTTCAAACCACCAGCCACTCTGCGGGAGAACGATGGGGATTTCCACTCCTGTAACTGTAAACAGTTACGGTCTCAGAAACTCACCTGGGCACTTCTACCCTGTCCAATAGGGTCACTGGACGCTGATCTCAACTGGTTGGCTCTGCTGTGAGCAGCAGCACACCGGGAACCTAGACTCAAGTTCATGACCAAAAGCAGGGTGGGGGATAAGACAGCAAGAACTATCCAGGCAGTTCTGCTGCTGTGTTTGTTGTTTCAGGTCTTTTCCTTGCCAGGACCACACTTCCACGCCCATAGGCGGTGCCGCCAAATCACAAAATGCATGGAAACTTGTTAGGGGTTCAGTCAAATCAAAGAGACAAAATACCAAACCATCTCACTCACTGCCCAAAGAGGATCTCATTCATTTCTTTATGAATTTCATTTTGAATCTTGCTCAATCCAACTCAACTCGTCACCTACCACATTCATTCTCTTCTCTTTTTTTGCATAGTAGAGCCTTGATTTTAGTCCAGGTAACACTACACTTGGGGTTCCTGGGAGGTATAAGTGAATATAGCATACTCAGTTGCTAACTATTAAATGGAAGAGATCTTGGAAGAAAAGGCCTGGTTTTGATTTGTTTTAAATCAGCCATGGAAATTCATATAGGGAAAACTATTACCCTGAAGCACGTGGGGTGTTCAAGAGTCAGAGATGACTCAGTAGCAACTACTTGCCATTCCCTGAGAGCCTGTCTCCTGCAATGAGGAGCGAGTGCGGAATGACAAGGGGAGCTTGAGAGGAAGCCCCGCGAGTGTGTGTCTTCCTGTCCTTCTTGCTTCCTGCCTGGAACTTGTATGTGGTCTGTGGTCCTCAAGGAACCAGGCTACATCATGATCCAATTTTGGAGGGGAAGGAAGCCATGAGTTTTAGAGATCTAAAAAAAAAATAGGAGGGGAAAGGGGGGAAGGGATGAGGAGCCTCGATCTTTAATATATTTTTGAAGCTACCATAGTCATTTAGGGAGATGCTCTGATAGTGTTGGGGTTACATGTTAGGCTGCTAACTATCAGGACAGTATTTGGACACTACAACTGCTCCGAGAGAGAGAAAGGCAATGCTTCCTACTCCCATAAATAGCTGCCTTCAGAGTGTCGCAGTGGCAGTTCCACCTTGTCCTGCAGGTGCACTATAAGCAGCATCACTCCCCCCAGTGGTTGTGAGTTTGGTTTTGGTTTTGTTGTACTCTAGGAGACCTCTTTTCGGTTTTCTTTGATGAAAGCACTAAAACATAAAATAAAATACCATGTTGTTGCTGTCCCACTTCTGCTACAAGGCATTAACTATGCCTCTGAATGACACTGCGTGATAACTGCTCCCTGCCCACTTCATTTTAGAATGTGGAAACAAAGTCTAAACACTGGTGATGCTAGTCTCAAAACCAAATCAGGATGCATGATAAAGGTACTGGAATACACTTCCAGGAGCACAAAATCAACTTATGTGAAATCAGGGCTGTGTTAGCACACCCGAGTCATATGATTCTATCTGTGTTAATAAGTTCAAACACGTTGCAGTAATCCTGACCTGATTTTCCACTTCATTAAGAAAAAGGTAAGTTTGGTGCTGGTGATAGACAAGCTTCTAATCTTCAAAACTGATTTCACAAAGCCTTACGAGCCTCCTGAAACATACCTTTCCCCCTTAAACCTTGCTTGTTTTGAGTAAAATTTGAAATCTGAAATAATTTTACCAAGGCTTCTCATTTCTTTCCCCCAGCCAAAGAAGCATCATGGAATTCATCTCTACCTATTTAATTTTGCATTTAGCTAAGCCTTCTATGCCTGTTTTCCCATAAAGTGATAATAAGACTCACCTTTCCTCTAAGCTGTGTTGTGATGCTTAATTAATGTTTACGGAGGGCTTCGTGAACTGCAGATGAAAGATGCTATAGAAGGATGAAGCAACATCATTAGTCTGACTCATCAGTGATCCTTATTAGGTATGCAAAATGAAAGCCATGTTGCTACAACAAAAGAGTTATGGATACACATTAGGGCAGATATAAATCCCAGAGCAGCTTAAGTCTAAACAGCGCATCAACTCAGCAAACATCTGGAGCGCCTTACTATTGAAGCAATGTCCTTGCTACTTCCTGTGACAAGTATTTGAAATTCCTTAAACTTAAACATATAAACTCATTAGAAGACTAAGGTAATAATAAAAAATATAATACCATGGTAAACATCTGGACTTTTTTTCTACTTTCATATGTAAATAAACATTCAAATAGCAAGATTGTGAAATCTCATATGACTTGAAGAGAGAAAATTCAAGTTGTTCTTTTTCTATTGAAGTTAGCAATAGTGAACTGACTTTCACCGTAAATTAAACTGTTAACTTCGAAATTTTACTTCAATTAATATTGTAAGCTTCCATGTGTCCTCTGTAGAAACACATGCTATCTTATGTGCCTTCTTTCACAACTTTCAATTAATAATTATATTTATGTAATGCCAAATATATATTGCCAACTTGATACTCCGCACACAAATGACCAAGGACTAGACAAAATGCATGATGACAACATTCATGAAGAAAGAAAAAGATCATTAGGAAGGGAGAGAAATATAAAAAAAAGATCAAAATGAGTATCAAACAAGACTCAAACTCGCTGGTGAATAGATAGTAGCTAAAGCAAAAGAAAGAAATTATTATGTAAAAAAAAACCTAAGCAGAAACATGTCAAGGGACAACTCAAGATGATCTATTAAAGTGTTGTCATGAAATGTACAAAGACCTGGAGTTTAAAAAGAAACAAACTTAACATGGTAGAACACACTTGATATTTCTCCAGCTGAAAATAAAAATGAAGAAGTCTCAAGATGTAATACTGAAGGATATAAAAAAGCACTGGTGATATTCAACCATTTCAGGAAGCAACATATGATCAGGACCCAAAGGTACATGATTGAAGAATTTCAATCTTCCCTGGAGTCATTGGCAAAAGCCAAGGCTCCAGGAATTGGCAGAATACCATTGAAGTGCTTTAACAAACAAATGCTATGCAGAAAGTGCTCACTCACATAAGGCAAGAAATTTGGAAAACAGCTGACCAATGACTGGAAAAAGCCCGTAATCGTATTTAATCCAAAGAAAGGTGATCGAACAGAGTGGGGAAATAATAGAACATCATTAATATCACATGCAAATGTGGGCTTGTTCAATAAAGATTAGTAAATAAGCACAAGCAAGCCCATGATTTTGCATGCTATCTCTGTTAAGGATCATAGATTTGAAGAGTCTTTGATTCTCTAGGAAGATGCTGTAAGTTTAAGAGAAAGAGAGATACCAGTCATACCTAGAGACAGAAATTGTGATATTTTAAAAAAAACATTGTGAAATTATTCACAACAGATTACTAAGCAAGCACAAATAAGCCTGTGCTTACCTTGCTTATTGGGTAAGCTGACTCTATGAACATCCCTTCTTATGTAGCAGAGAGAGAATTAGGAAATGAGTGTGCACCACTGAGGCATCATTCTCCTCCAATTGGCGTAGATCCATCCATTCATGGTGTTCTGCTTCAAAGAGAACTGATGGTCTTAAGAGAGAAAGCAAAACGATAATGTAAGGGTGCCTCCATGGTAGTGCTGAAGGTTTTCCTTATATGTGGGCATTAGTGATGCAGTCAGCATGACATTACTAAAAGAGTACAGAAGATAGGGAACACTCGTGCCTATTTCACCCCCAAATGCCCACTTTTAACATCCTCCTGAGTTCAAAGTGAAGACTGCTAGTGAAGGTGGTTAATTCTTAGAAAGTGATGGGTGGGAGAGAGGAAGTCACTGCATTTCCAGATCAGGATCAGAAGGATTTTTAAAACATAATGATTTTTCTGTATCTCAAGTGTTTCAGCTGCAGAGCAAGCAAAGTGCGGGAAGTCATTGGAAAGTATGTTCCTCTACCTATTTGGTGATTCTTTTTATTTATCTCTATTTATTCTTTTCTTCTTCTAAATGAACCATGTATTACAATCTGGATGACTCCACCTTCCGATCTCACTTTTTCAAAGTACTGTGTACGCTAAAATGGCAGGAGTCCCCGACCCACATGTGATAGAAAATCCAACATCCTCACCCACCGCTGCTCTTTCTATGAATTCTAAGAAGTTAAGCATTCGTTTGAGTCACTTAATTCCTCAGACATGAAGTATCATCTCTTGTGAGTGGTCTCCTGGCTTTTTTTCCATGTTAACCTGGTATATATACACTCCCTTTTTGTAAGTCCCCAAAATATAAACCCATAAGATCTTAGCAGAACTTTGTGCTTATACATCATTAGCAAAGTTTCAATGACAACCTGAGGTCTGCTCGACCACAGCAGAGTAAATGACTTAAAAGGGAATTTAACCTTGCTCTATTCTAAGGCATTGTGATAGTTTGGTTTTTGGGTGCCACCATGGCGCCCTTAAAAAGATACGAGTGGAGTTTAGTCTGTCAATCAGGTCACAGCTTGATGGTCTCCTTTGGAGGTGCCCCTGAGATCAATGCTCTTTGGAGGTGGACCACTCTCTCTCCCTTCACCTTCATGCCGGCCAGCCAAGCTGAGACCTGTGTGACCCCATTGGAACCCAAAGCCTTTCACTCAGAGGCCTGTGATCTTCCTACAGTCTGTGCCATTGCATGTGACTGGTTTTGGACTTGTGGACTTGAGTTGTACTGTGTGTGAAGCCGAATGCTGTTCCCATCCCTCAGTGACACCTTTATTGACCTTTTGTATTGTAATGGATTGCGGGCAAGATAACCTTTGAATCCATGAGTTTATCTAATTAGCATGTGGACCTGTTGAGTTCACCTAATTAGCATGAGGACCTGTTTGAGAACTGCTTCCCGCCATTTCCCCCCCACTCCCGTTTATTTGAAGTTATGTGTATGATTGGCTGATTATCCCTCCCCTAATTTCCATAAGTTGTACCTCCCCTTCCTGTTGCTAGCCTATATTAACCCTGCCTTTTGACTCAATAAACGAGACTTGATCAGAGTCCTGTCTTGTCTCCATTTCTCGTGTCTCTTGCCCTCTCCATTCCCAGTCCCCCTTTCAGGAACCCACGTTGACTGATCCATGGCTCGGATCAGTACTGGACTGGGATATTTTTCTGATATGCAGTAATTTATTGACAAAAAGCTCTTTCTGACACATATAGGGAGTGTTACTGGTGTGTTTCTGTAGTCAACCCAACCTAATACAGACATATTTTCCCCAACTTATATTTTTTGTATTGTGGTAAATCTTTATTCATTTATTTATCTTATTATATTGTGGTAAATCTTTATTCATTTATTTATCATATTATTTTTAAACATTTTATGGGGTGCTTACAGTTCTTATCACAATACTTACATACATAGAGTGTATCAACACATTTGTACATATGTTGCCATCAGCATTTTCAAAACTTTTTCTTTCTACTTGAGCCCTTGGTATCAGCTCATTTTTCTCCCTCCCCCACCCTCCCCTCATAAATTCTTGATAATTATAAATTATTTTTCATGTCTTATACTAACTGTTCTCTCCCTTTGCCCCCTGGGAGGGGGTTATATGTCAATCTTTACATTTAATGAATTGTCACATTTCTTTCCTGAAAATATTTCATAAAATCAAGGATACATTATATGATCTATAATATCTTAGAATCAAAGGAATTCTATATTCAGGTTCCTGTGTTCTTAGAAAAGCCTCTACCCACCATCAAGAACAGCTCACAGATCAGATCCTTCTGGGGCCCTCACTCCTATCCCACATGATCCCAACCTTTTACTTCATCTCTTCCTGCTTCTTCCTACTTCCTAAGTTCTCCCCACTCCTGGTATTCCTCATCTATACCCTAATGGCATAGTTGTCTCTGTAATTCTCTTAGATCATCATCTGCTTGCTCTGAAATCTAAGTTCTACTACAAAATGTATAGCTCATGAAGGTAACTGGTTGAAAATAGTTTTCTTTTGGGAAGCATTTTCTTGAAAACATTTACACATGCATCTGCTCCTCCTCCTATTTTTAAATTATTTTCTCACTACATAGAATTCTTTAGCATATGAACTTAATATTCTTTTCTTTTCTTTTGTTTGGGCATCACTGCTCTCCGGTGGTAGGAGTAGGAGGCCCAGCCCCACTGCTGGAATTGAACCTCTGTCCCAGTGGGCTGCAGTCCCGCGCACAACCACTACACCACCAGGGCTCAGCTCCTATTCTTTTCTTTTTATGTTTACTCCATTGGAATTCTTATTCAACCCGGTAGCCACATTTCAGTCTTGAGTTTTATCTTTTTTTCTATTTCATAGGATTGATTTCCATCTGGTGGGCTTCTTCGCCAAAATTTACCATAGACATCTTCATCTTAGCACATGAGCAGAATAAAAGACAAAACTCTTTGAGGCTTGTGGCCTGAACGTTTCACTAATGTAGCCTACAGAACAACATCACAAAGCTTTATTCGAGGAAGGAGCTTGGAATCCAGTTGCCAAGACCCCTAATGTCTTTCTAACATGCCAAAAGGAAGTCATGGTTCATTTGATGTCTGTACCGTCTCAAGGAATTATTAACAGAGAATTATAGAACACTGACTTAAAGGTGAGCATAGGTCTCAACTAAATGTCTAGAACTTCAAACATATGATGGACAAATGATGACAGCAAAATTGACTGTGGTCATGATTGTACAACTCTTCTTAATATGATTGAACTATCAAATTGTATATATGACTTATATTAATAGGAAATAAGCCTCTAGTGAACTCTTTCTATTCACAATTGAGGAACGGGAGGCAATTGGTTACTAAACAGAGCGCATTGGAGAGATGGATATAGAAGATCAAAGGCATAAATCTGATTTGAGCATTAAAATTTGTCAGTTGATTTCCACCCACTCTGATACATACAGGGTCCGATCTGGCTTTCAACATTTTCTGTAGTTTTGTTTTGCTTTTGTTTGTTTCTATTAGGATGTATCTCAGTGAGAGTAATTCATTAGTCATCACCAACTTTAAGTTGTGTTATATGTTTTTCTGGTTTTCAGTATATGAAAACCAGGTTTGATGAATCTACAGAGACAGCAAGTAAAATAAGGGTTTCAGGGCAGGGTGGGTAGGGTAGAGTAAGGAGTGGGTAGAAGGGAGGTGATTTCAAGTAGTCCAGGAAGAAAAAGAATGTTTGGAAACTGATCATGGTAGCAATTGTACGGTTCTGCTTGACATGATGAACTATGGAATGATATGATGGATGTATTATCTCCCAATTAATAATAAATTGATTTTTTAACTGCTAACTAACTAAAGGCATCATGTCCTTCAACCTAGTTTCTTCTGTTCCTGACATTCCTGTCTCTGTTGATGGAAACATCATTTTCCCAGTAACATGCTAAAAGGAAAATTAGCTTCGATTTTTCTGTTTCTACCATATGAGATAGCCATTCAATCACCTATTCCTTTCCATTTGAGCTCTAAAATAACTTTTCCATTCCTACTTTTCTTATCCTATTTCCAGCCCTAAAATCTTTCGTTGGATTGTTAAAATAGGATCCAAGGGATCCTTGTGTCCTCTCATTTTTCTTCTAATCTTATCCTTCCCATCTACTACTAGAATAGATTTTCACAAGAAGCAACATTGATGATGTCATTCCCCTATAAAATCTTCAAAGGCCCCTTACTACCTACCAAATTGAGTGCTTATTCTTTTATAGCCTCGCCATTGCCAAATTCAATGGTCCATCCTCAACTTACTCAACAAAGTATTTCCCCATTACTCTCTGGCCTGTATACTGGCAATTAATCTACCACTTACTTGAGGATCAGTCTCACACACAAAGGCCATGCTGATACTTTCCAAATGTAGATCAGACTGTTATTGTTCTGTTCAAAACCCACCAGTGGTCTCTTTCTATCTCACTTGGAGTAAAATATATAACCCAATTCTTTCCAAGACCCGACCAGATTCAACTGCCTGCATACTCTCTGACCTCAAACCCAACCTCAAACCTCCTCTTCCATAATCCTTCTCCAGCCTCTGCGGTCTTCTTGCTGTGACACAGGGCAGCCAGCACCCTGCTCTTGCTTCCCGGACTTTGCAAGAGCACATCATGCTTCCGTCACTTCTCTGCTTTCCCTGGCACCTTACTGAACTGAAACCTTGATTTCTTTATTTTTGAAATGGAGATTATGTAACCAGGCCCTATACAAGCAAATCAGGAGAATTAAATGTGGTAACAAATGATTGTCAAGTACTCAGTGCACCGCAGCACTAAAAGTAGCACTTATTTAGACTTTCCCCAGAAGCACACATTCCTGAGAGGATTTGACTCCCCTGAGACAAATAATCAAACCAAGCACTCATTTATTTGTAAAGTGACCACAGGAACCTCCAAACAGGATTCAGGGAAGAGAAGGTAACACATACAGAGTACAAGCAAATGAGCACTGTAGAAAGGGGAGGTCAGAAGCTGAGAAAATAGGAGCCAGTATCCACCAAGAAATTTTACACCAGGTACACTGGTCAAGGTCAGAAGTGCCTCCATAGAGTGAGAACCCCAAGCCAACAAAGTCAGTGAAATGAGGCTGATGCCGACGGAAAGGGATCCTATAGAACAGGCATAACTGCCCCTGTGAATTTCTGAGATTGTAACTCTTCTGGGAGTAAAAACCCCTCTTCTTTCGCCCAAGGAATGAATGGTTCTTTAGAACTGCTGATCTGGAGTTAGCAGCTGGGCACTGAATCACTGAGCCACCTCCAGGAGTCCAAAAGGGTCAGAAGCTAATTGTCCTGCGAGACAGGAGAAAGCCTGCAAGTAAAGATATACCGAAGCTCTGAGTTAAGATCGTTTTGCAGTACAAGTTTCCTCTCTTTCCTGAAGTCTTCCTCCCCCCAACCACCATGGTCCCCCCCCTCCAAAAGTAAAATGTACAAGGGTTCCTGAGGGGTGGTGGGGGGGGGGGGTGTTGATAACGGTGAGCTGACATCAAAGAGTTTAAGAAGAAAGAAAATGTTTTTTTGTTTGTTTGTTTGTTTAGTTTTTAGTTTTTTGGGCATCACTGCTCTCCGGTGGTGGGAGTAGGAAACCCAGCCCCACTGCTGGAATTGAACCTCTGTCCCAGTGGGCCGCAGTCCCGCGCACAACCACTACGCCACTGGGGCTCAGCCCCAAGAAAATGTTTTTAAACTGATTGTAGTAGCCATTGTACAATTATGTTTGATCTATTTGAATTATGGAAGGTTATGGCATCGATATGAGCTTCCAATAAAATGATGAATTAAAGACTAAAAAAAAAAAAAGAGAGATCGTTTTGCAGAAGTGATGTTTCCAGAGGCTACGCCTGGGACTCAAACAACACCTGCTCTACAGCAAATTGTTTTAAGTGTGTGTGTGTGTGTGTGTGTGTGTATGGGACTTCCAAAAGTTCATTTTAAAAACCATTGAAAGAACATGGGATTTTTCCATGAATTCGTTGACGCACCCTCATATAAATAAGATATACTAGAATAAGATGTATAAATTTGAGAATAGATAAGAGACGATAAATAATACATGTAGCAAAATGGTTAAAAGGCCTGGAATACCAGAAAAATATTTTGCACATGTGCAACAAACTGCTGTTCTAAATATGCAAAGGATTTCTTTCCATTCTAAATAAAAGTAGCTTTGTAAAAATGTACAAAGTGTATGAACATCTAATGAATAAGAAGACACGTCCCAAAAGAAGAAAAAATGCCTGCCCAATAAGCATAACAAGATACACAGCCAGGAAAATGGAAGTAAAAACAACAATTAAATTCTCATTCTTGGGCATTTTTACATACAATGACACTGACAGAGAACCATTATCAGTATCTCTCCAATACTTGTACCAGGTAGGCCAGCAATTCCCCTTGTCAGTATCTGTCATATAGAAATCTCCATATTCACAAGCACAGTCATTGCAGTATTGTGTGCAGTAGAAAAATTCTGAAAACAAGATTGAAGAAGAAAGCAGACTAAATATGGGAAGTTCAGGAAGACTGGGTCACTACTGAAGAGAATAAGCTAAATAGGCAAGAGGTTGCCAAAGTTCAGTGGGAAATGAAGTGAAAATATCCTGAGATATTTCCACAAATTTTTCAAAGTCCCTCATATAAATAATATCATAGAAAATCCCCAAGATGTCTTGTTGAGAGTGAAACGCAATTGCATGGATAATTCACGTCTTCTTTCAATTCTATGCTGTTTTCTGACCAGAAGATGGAGCTGCAAACATTTAAAGGTTTTTGTTTGTTTGTTGTATCTTTTCTCCTCTTCATTGGAGTCTTGGTCAACATTCTGGTCTTTCGTGCTGCTCTTCTTCCTCCTTTAAATTCCTGCATTCACATTCCACTCTCAGATGATCAAAACCCTGGTGAGGACTATGGCGGGAGGAGTGACCTATAGGCAAAGCTTCCCACAGAGTCTGATTCTTCTATCCCTTAGGGCAGGGATCAGCAAACTCTGAGACCAAAGAGCCAATCCTGTTCCCTCCTAACAACTTTAAAATCACCCAAGAGCCTTAAATATGTTTTTCTAAACAAACCAAATCACCGTGATCTGAGAAAATAGCCCTAAATGTTTTCAATGTTGCTTCAGAGACACACGTTCACTCTGAAAGAGCCTCATATGTCCTGTGAGCCCCAAGTTGCCGACCGCTGCCTTATGGAGCTGAGTTGGGGTTGGGGGCGGGGGAATTTGTATGCACTACTTTATAAATATGTTTATCCCACTCTCCTCACTTTGTTCCTTCCTCTTCACAGTGCAAGAGTCCACAGTAAACAAGAGCTGCCGTCCGGTGCTGAACTCAGAATCGGGGACATTGTAAAGTAGACACAGGAGCCCTGATGGTGCAATGAACTAAACTGTGAACTGCCAACCACAAGGTCCAAGGTCCAAGACCACTAGGGACTGCGAGGCAGAAAGATGAAGCCGACTGATCCTGTGGCTTGATCATCTCAGAACCCACAGAGAACAGCTCTTCCCCTTCCTCTGGGTCACTCAGTGCACCCTCCTTGACAAAAAGAGAAACTGACAGGCCTGAGAATAAAGAAACACTTTGGACAGCGAGTAACAGTAATGTGGTGGGCCAACCCTGGGACTGCAACTGTCAAGGTTGCTGCTTCAAGCCCACCAGCTGCTCCATGGGAAAAGGATAAGGTTGTCTGTTCCTGCAAAGATATAGTCTCAGAAACCCAAAGAAGCAGTTTTACTGTGTCCTAGAGAGTCACCATGCGTCAGAATCAATTCTATGGCAATGCGATTTGTTTGTTTGTTTGTTTCAGATGGTGCTCCAGAGTCTGTGCTCTTTAAATATAAGCATCTTGCTCAGGCCTTTCAAGACTCCTGGAAAATAATACTTTTTTTCTGAATTTGCTAGGTTATCCATAACCTCAGTTCAATGCCAATCTGATTTTTAACAGTTATATTTGTATTTCATCCACATGTCACACAATGCAATAGCTCAATCATGTCAAGAAGAGTTGTTCCATTGTCACCATATTCAATTCTAGAACATTTTCTCCTTCTTTGTAGTCATTGTTACTCATGCAATTACTTTTTTCTAATTGTGGCAAAAATATACATGCCAGAATATTCTCCAATTGCACAAGTCCTCCTTGTAAAACCTAATGCCATTTTGTACAGCCATCATTGACATCCCATTTAAATTAGTCTACCACGATTGATATCAACTCAATGCCCCTTACGGCAACAAGTCTCTCCTAGTGCTGTCATATGTCCAGCTATTTTCCATCCCTAATTAGTTTACACATTCTTTTATTGTTTTCAATGATTGGAGTGCCACTGCAACACTGTGGCGGGAGAGTTATACATCAGTGAGAAACAAGCACAAGCACACATAGTTTTACTGTAAATCTAGGGTATATTTATCGAATGAAAGGTGATCTCAAAGAGGGCAGTGGTAGGCCAGTGATAGAATTCTTACCTTAGCTCTGGGCAGTCTAAGTTTGCTTCCCAGCCAAGGGGCCACCTGTACAGCCAACATCCATTGGCCCATGGAGGCTTGCAGGTTACGATGATGCTAGATGGGTTTCAGCAGAGCTTCCAACTATGACGGATGAAGAAGAAAGACCTGAAAATCTACCTCTAAAATATTAGTCAGAGAAACCTTACAGGTTGCAATGGTCCGATTTCATCAAGCAGGAGGTCACCATTGCTCGAAATCAAACTCAGAGCCTGTGAACAAGACAACCTAAGGAAGTGAGGGGTGACTCAAGCGGAAGCCATATCATCTAGTAAGATTTGTCCCTTACCCTTTGTTCCTCACATTAAGGGGAAAACTGCCAATGACATATTCTGCTCTTGGTTCAATTTTGGTCAGATTTGAGGAAAATAATCTCTTGCTTCACTATTCTCTGTTTATAGTCAGGCTTCTCTCACCATTTTGAAAGAGATTACCTTAACTACATAGGCTCACTGTTTAAGAGATTATGCATATGCCATGGGCTCTTGAGATTCCTGACCAAAATTCACTATCAAGGGATACCTATCCTCATTCTGGATCAAGAAACAAGTGTTTCGGTAAATTCTTTCTACCTTTTACTTCTTGAAAAGCTTACATGTCTACCCACCAAATCTTGCCCACGTTCTAAACCCGTGTAAGTATTTGCTGGTCATTTCTACTTGTAAACCCAAACACTTTGAAATTGAACTCATGTTTTTTCTCTATCACTTTCTCCTCCCACACACACCTGCTCTTCTCCATGCTTTTTGGAAATCATACCTCTGCAGTCATCTGTCTACTCAGTAGCCTAAAATAAAAACTTCAAACGAGTCACTCTTCATTTCACTTCCCTCTCCCCTCTCAAATCCAATTAGAGAGTAATTCCACAGTGCACCACAATTCCAGTCTTTCCATTCCACATAAGAAACGCTTTCTAAATCATTCTTGACTTCAATTTTTAATCATGTATGTTTAGGTTTATAATTATCCATTAGAGAAGTAAACCTAAGCTCCTAAACATAACCGTTCAGCAAGTACCTTACTCGCTATGCACAATCCACTCTGCTTTGTATTGTGGAGTATACAAACTAATGAATGTATGGTCTGTGTACGTAAGGACCTTGCAAACTAAAGGATAATCATTGATTTAAAGAAATACAGTCAAGAAAAGAAAAGAAATATAGCTAACATAATTATGGTGAATTGAACTATGGTAAAATATTTGGTCAGTGGATCTCCCTTTTGAGTCAATTTGAATTTGCTCTAGGTTTATCTATTTCTCACTTGTTCTATGACAGAAATTTCTTCTCTGGCTTTTTCAATATTGCTGGTGGCTTTTTCTTTCTCACCACTCTTTTTTATGTCTATTTTTTCTGCTGTCTGTTACATTTTGTTTTCTTTTTATTATTTTTATTATTTCTTTTAGGTTTCCCAGTTTATGAAACACAGAAGGAGTAGGCACACAGAGACAATAACTGATGTTGTGGTTTCTCAGGGGTTGGCCGGGAGGGTGAGCAGAGTGAATTCAGGAGCAGTGAATTCAGGAAGGGGGAGGGAGCATTAAAACTTATTGTGAGGATGTATACACAACTCTTTTTAAAAGAGACTTAACATTGGAAATACATGATGTGTGAATATTACATCAAGGGAACTTCTAAGAAAAAAAAGAGTTGGCCAATGGTCACCATGGATGAAGGAATGAGAGTTTTTTGCTTAGTTTATGTTAATGATGTTTATGTTAATGATGGTGGAATAACTAGGAAAAAGGTGTCAGTAATGGCTGCACAACACAAAGAATTACACAGGTAGAAATTTAAACTGGAGGATATTTTGTTGTGTATATTTTTGCCACAATTGAAAAATTGAAGAAAAATAAAACAGAATTGCACTGGGTGGAGAAGAACTTTTGTAGTATGCATCTTTCCCTCTAGCCAAGCATCAAGCAACTCACTTTGAGTTGTGCACCCAGTGACATCACCTTGGAAACGTTCCCTGTAGTCACAGGGACTTTTTTCATAAAAGCAGTTTTACTCAAGCTTCATTTTTTATGTTGGCCAATTTAAGAGAACAGTGTGGACCTGTGAAAACTGTTGTGATATTGAATGCAGCTTACAAGGATAGTGCTAGAGAGAAAACTCAAGTGTATGAGTGGTTTTCAAGTTTCAAAAATGGTGAAATGTAGATTGATAACAAACTGCATTCTGGACGTCTTCCTCGTTCTACCAGGTCAGACTGTTCATCAAATTTTCTATTTAGAGGTTCTCAAATGATTGCATAACTGTGTGTGACCAAAAAAAAAGGTGGGACTTATTGCAGATGGAAGACTGGTTTTGCCACCTTGATAATGAATGCAACTGCTCATGCACGCAGCCCTCTCAGGAGGCCAGTTTTTGGCAAAAAGCAGTAGGCCTCTCTTGCCCCACGCACCTGACTCACCTGACCTCTTTCAATTCAACCTCTTTTTGTTTCCATGAATGTCAAGGAACATGATTAATGCTGTCAATGACCCAAACAGATGAACTTGAAAAGTTTTTCTAAGTCTGAAATGGCAGATTTGGTAAATATATTAATTGTAATGGAAAATACTTTAAAGGTTGTTTTGTAAAAATAAATAAATAAACACATAGTTAAAAAAAAATCTGGGCTGAACCCTGGTGGCATAATGGTTGTGTGCGGGACTGCAGCCCACAGGGTTGATGGTTCAAATCCAGCAGCAGCTCTCCAGGAACAAGGCTGGACTTCCTACTTCCACTAGGGTTGTGATGTCACACACACACACACACACACACACACACACACAATATCTGGTTTGGGGGAGGGGAGTATCCCTCATACATATTTACAAAAACAACAATGAGTATAAAAAAGGAAATGGGGCTGAGCCCTGATGGCGTAGTGGTTGTGCGTGGGACTGCGGCCCACTGAGACGGAGGTTCAATTCCAGCAGTGGGGCTGGGCTTCCTACTCCCACCACGGGAAAGCAGTGATGCCAAAAAAAAAAAAAAGAAAAAGAAAATGTTCTAAAATTGATTTTGGTAATGGGTAATGATTGTACAACTCTTCTTGATATGATTGAACTATTGAATTATATAATATGTGGATGACATGCCGATGAAACTGTTTTGCTTGGGTTTTTAAAGACATGCAAGAAATTAAACCGTGGTAAAACACAATTAGGGTTGAGGGATGAAAGTGAAGCTATTGCTAGGTTTATAATCATGTTGTCTAGATTTAATGTTGGCCTATAGAAGACCCAACGAAAAGATGACATTGTGTAAACATTAAATCAATGAAAACTTTTCTTTAACTCCACCCACATCCTGCTTCCAACACCCAGTCCCTAAGCCACGTCAACATCTCAGCATCTGCCCTAGATCTGAGTCAAAGCTAGTCTTGCCTAAGAAAGTTTCCCTCTACCCCAACTCTACTATGTAAAGCCAACGTATGCAAGTTGTCTTTATTCAGTGCCATAGCTGAGAAAAACAAACACAGAGGTTACATAACTTAGCCAAACCCCCAAATAATTAAAGCAGTCAAGGATGGAGTTCGGGACTTATCCCAAGAAGTCAGACCTTAGGTTTTAACCTGAAAGTTTAGGGGTGTTTGGTGGTGGGTGAGTTCGACTCTTTATCACCCCACCCCCACCTCATTCTTCTGGGTGCAAGCTCCAAGCTCCTCTGAAATTGGAACAGGAAAGAGGAATTGGGAAAATGCACATATCTTCTCATGTGATTAGGCAAGTTTGTCTTACTCTGTCCGTTGCTTGTAATTCCTATTTTAGCTTATTGTTTACGACTTCCATGCAGGTGGTGACTTTAGGATCACTCTCTGATGAGAGATTTGGTGAGATCCTCTTCCCCCATTCTGCTCCCCACATACACACTGAGGACTGTAACTCCCCATCTCATATTCTTGGAGTCAATTCTCAATCCTACAGTCAAGTGAGGATGTTCTCACCTCTACTTGGAGGGAGATGGTACCTTCCATGGTCTCCCGTCCACCTGCATCTTGTTCTACTCATGTCACTCCCATTCAGTTCTCTCTTCCTACATTTCAGTGGCACAGAAGGCCGATCTTCTGCTTTAGAAGGCCATGCACCCAGAGAACAAAACATCTGCTTGCTTCTCCTTGCAAGTGATTTTCTGGGCTACCTTCCCCCAAATACTTGGGAGAGATCATAGTCTCTGTACACTTACTCCCTCCCACATCCACACTACTTCATTCTCCCAACCTCCTTCAGGAGGTGAGGACACTGATGGCTGGTTGGGCTAGTTCTCTAAAAAGCCTGTCAGCAAACCCTGCAGGAGAGTGCCTGATCCCAATTTCTGGTGACTCTATAAATTAGAATATGGGGCACATTGTTCCTTCAGCCTTCCATTTTGAGTTTGAGTAATAATTAGAGTGGCTAGAATGTCTTTATAGTAATGATTCTCAATCTTAGCTGCCCATCAAACTACCTGGAATGCCTTTTTGAAATAAAAAAAAGAGTTCCTAACTTTAGTGCAGACAGACTCATTGCTCAGAATCTCCAAGGTTACAACCAAGAAACCTGCAATATAAACCACCTGGGAAAAGGGCCAAACCTCTGGGATGTTTGACATTTGGCATCTTATCCCTAACCTTGAGGACACAACATGAGGACCCCAAGCTCCTTTACCCCATTCGGCGGACATCAGCCATCTTTCCCATGGCACACTACTTCTTTGCTGGATTCGATAATCTGTTGCAAAGGCCACAGAGAAATCAGACAATACTCATGAATATGGGTTTTATAAGGTAAGTAAGCACAACAAATCAAAATCAGAAAACGCAACGTGTTTGGGGGATAGAGCAGACAGGTCTGTCTCTGGTCCCTGGCCTCTCAGTCACAAGGTCCCTTGGCCTCTATGTTGCTTGGGTAAGAGTTACAAAGCGCCTTCGGTGCTGATCAGTACCCAAGGGTCACCCCATTCTACAAGCCACCTCCTGCCTAAAGACACTCAGCTTTACTCATTTCCGTGGGCCTGCAAGACTGGCACACTCTCTTCTGATCTCTGAGGCTCGCTGCACTCCCATTTCACATAATGATCTCACACATGCTTAGATGGTAGCTCTTCTTCATTGCTGGTTGTGAAATTCTTTTCTTGGATGTGAAATGGTTCACTTGACTCTCAACAGAATGGCAAAACCATCCAGCTCCACCACTCTCCTTAGAGTTTTCTACGCCAAAAGCTGTGGCTAAAAGACCCATATCCATGAATTGTTGTGTCACCACAGCCCCCCTCCAGTAAATGGAGACTAGTTTGGAAACCAAAAAGAACCTGTGACTTTTCTTATGTTCTTTAACCCCACATTTACAGGTAATATCTCATGGCTTACCTGTACAGATCACTCATCTCTTGTCTGTAGGTGGATTTTATTGGTTCAACTCTCAAAAATAATCTTATTTCTAAATAACTAGGAAACATTTCACCCTTCCTCCACCATGCTGACTAAAGTCTTATCAAATATAATGCTGTTTTTTACTAGTCTCAAGATGATATGAGACATATTTATAAGGAATTCACATGGTCTTTAGCTAGTCAGATACATCCAGCTAGAAAATGAGAATTGCTACTTTAGATTTACTTTCTAATATAGGTAAAATTTCTATGGCAGTATCAGCTTTCAGTAGGGTGACTTCTGAGAAAGACATATAGATTGGACTTTCTTTATGTAATTTGTTGGGGATTTCAGAACAGAAGAAAATTTGCAAGGACAGCAATGGATGATCCATTCCTCAGGTTTCTGTTTTCTTCCTAACTTTAGCTTGCTAGCTTTTACTTTCAACTACCAAAGAGAGACTACCAACCTTTAAAGACCAGGGAACCTGGTGTCAAATTTTTCATCACAGAGCTTCCTTCTTGTCAAGGCCAATAGAAAAATGTTTTGAGATATATTATTATTATTGGATGTAAACCATTATTGCATTGGATTAAGTTCTGGTCAAACTGCCTTCATTTCCCTCCAATTCTCATCAGATTAATCTCCCCAAACTGTAGTGAGTGCTAGGGTATTTTATCACCATCTCTATCAGATCCTTCAATTAAATATCATTTCATTCAAATGACACTTATTAAGGAACTACTAAATTCATAGCACTGGGCTAAACACTATGGGAAGACAAACTTGAACAGTACAGCTCCGGCCTTTGGGTAGTTTATTCCTATCAGAGATATATGGCATTTCCTCACTGCTTTTAAGACAAAGCATGCTAACTGCTATGCTTCTGGTAAAACTAAATTATGGGAGTTGAGAAGCAGGAAAAAACAAAGCTATCTCCTTTTCTGATGATGCTCATTATTTACAAAGTAGTCTAAATCCCTCATTTGGGCAACAACTGCACTCTATCAACTGACTCTGTCAAACTACATCTATTTCCACTATGCTTAATGCACATCACCTGCCCCAAGGAAAGCAATCTCTTGAGTTCCAAAATTTCCCTGCAGGTTTTTTTTCCCTCTCTATCTTTCTTAGTGCCTAACTCTTTCGATAAGATCATCACTTGCAGTACTCTAAACTTGACAAATTCTAGGAAGTTCAAATACCATCTTTCCCATGAAAACTTTCCAATGTCAACCAACTGCCGATTCCTCTCCATCCTTTGCATCTAAGCCACTCATGAAAGTCTTCCTTTCTGCTTCTCTGAATCAAGAACAGTTTCAAAATACACAACTCTGGTTCAAAGAATTGACGGATCCTCTCCACTTCTTTGCTGCAGTTCAGCATCCCAGCCTCACGCTGTCGGTCTTAGACTCCACAGTGTGGTTCCTTATTACCCACACTCCTAGTACTGTACTTGGTCCTCAATTTCCAACACCATCTTTCGTACCAAACTGACCTGGGTCTCTGCTTTGATTATAAAAGTATCTTCTCCCTACTGCACACTTTGCATACCCGTCCCCTGCAATATATATATACAGATGTATACACTATTTATCTCAGTTTATGAAATCACCTTAGGAAGATTTTTTTTCAATTAGTATAATTTGATGGTAACTGTTTTACATACAAAAAGTATTGCCCTAAGGGTCTGGTAGAAAAAAACAAAATGGACATCTCTATAGACATTCTTTTGAAATTCCAAGCTAGCTAGCTAATTATCTTCACTACTATGATTTCACAAGACTGATTATTTGTTCTGGACGTACCTTTGTTCCTTCTGATTCTTGGCCCTAGTTGCTTGCAGGCCATTTTGTGACCTCGCTCCAAATGATGCTACATTGAGCGGTAGCGTAACTCTGAGCCAAAAGCTACTGAACAAACATATTTCACAGAGGTATTGCTTCCTGCTCATGGTACTGCTGTTTGATTTTCCCACCCTCTGTGGACATCATGCCCCATGGACTCAACCTCATTTGTTCCCTGATTAGTGATCAACTTTCTCCCATGACAAAAGGAGAAGCCAGTCTCCTCCAGTGTCCCTGATCCCCCTGATCCCACCCCACCCCCCCGTCCCCAAGTCCAAAGATACACCACTCCCTATTTCAAATAGTGGTTCCTTGGTGTCTCTAAAGAGACAAGTCCTACTGCCTCCTCTGGGATTCTATTGCCATGCCACTGAATGCATCTGCCTGATGGCTCCCCAGTCTCTTCATTAATACTCCACTTTACAACCACATAATATTTCCTTGCACATACAGACTTTAACAAAGTGGAATTCTAACATGGAATTTTTCTTCCTGAAGCCTTTTCTTACAACCTAGGAAATCAAAGACAAACTGTCTTACATGTAATATATGCCACATTTGGCTGTATATGCCTTATTTTTTAGTATAGCTAGAATATCACTTTTGGGGGGAAAAGGCAATCGCAATATAATTAAAGTGCTAATAAATTCTAAGCAAGCTGCCCTCAAAGTGCACAGAATTCTTTTCAGTGCCTTTCAGACCTGGCATAACTCCTGCTCCTATCTCATAAAAACTTCCAGGACAATATTCATTTAAATGTACCTGATGAACTTGTTAGACAGTTTCTCAGTAGAATGACTTCTTGTGAACTTTCCAGAGTTTGAACTATGCTGCAGATTATTTTTTTTTTGGGGGGGGGCATCACTGCTCTCCGGTGGTGGGAGTAGGAGGCCCAGCGCCACTGCTGGAATTGAACCTCCGTCCCAGTGGGCCGCAGTCCCATGCACAACCACTACGCCACCAGGGCTCAGCCTTATTATTATTATTATTATTATTATTATTATTATTATTATAAAAACTGTCTAAAGTCTACCAGTTTGAGCCTATCTAGGCTGTCATGCATTAAAAAACTCACTCAATTTTTTAAAAACTGCAATACAAAGAGCAAGAGATCATCAGAAATATGTTGATAAGTAAATACTTATCCCAGAAGTTACAGAAAGATTAAAATGCAGAAGAGAGGAACATGTAGCAAGATCATGTCTGTCCACCTACCAACAATTAAATTATCTTGGCACCACTCTTTTCCATTTCCTGAGATTCCGTGTATTTTCCAGCTGAAGTCCTAACATCCTAAGTGTGTCATTACAGTTCACCCAGTGGAGTTTCCATTTCAGATCTCACCAATGCAGCCTCTGAAACATGCCATGCACCTTAAAGATCCAGGATTCATTGTCTCAGCATTCCACAGCACCTACCCTGGGTTCCCAGGATGTTCCCAGGAGCTCAGGTGAATGTGGCCATTTCAGTGCATACCACCAGGGACACACCCCTCCTAGGGTTCCAAAAGCATTTTCAGTCATTCTTTCCCCCACCTGGAGGTCAGACCTCCCTCTTCACCTGCCATCAGACAGGTGAATGCATTTGTGATTCCCCAGACATATCTGTTCCCTTCCCCTCTCAGACTTGGTTTTCCATCATTACCCCTTATTCCTCTGATTAGGCTGTCTGCCTGTCGAGGGGACATTGTCATAACTTTGCATGACAGCTACTTAGTAGACAACATATCCTTCCCCTCCCTTGACTATTTGGTCCCAGCTGACATAAGGAAACCTCCAGCAAAGTGGGATGTCATCTTTTTGTTGTTGTTTGAGGGAATACGTGGAAAAACATCTACCAATTCAATGGCTTCTATCTATACAGGACACCTATTTCTACATATGGCATTGACTAATATTCTTCTAGTTATGCAGCCATTCTCACCCTCCTTTTCTGGCTTACAATCCCCTTCTCCCCATGCCTGCATGCCCACAACCCAGTGTTTTCTGTTCTCCCTTGTGTTAGTCTGGGTAGACTAGAGAAACAAATCCAGGGAGAGACATATGTGTATAAACATGTGTTATGTTATGTGTACATGTGTATCCAGGGAAGAGGTTTATATACAAAGGCAATTAAGAATTGAGAAAATATCCCAACATAGTCCAGATCAAGTCTGTAAGTCCAATATTAGCCCACATGTCCAATATCAATCTATAAAGTCCTCTTCAGATTCACAAAACACATGCAGTGATATGGAATGCAGGAGGATCACAGTCCAGTGGGTTGGAAGTGTGGTGGATTCAGTGGCATTGTAAGCATCCCAGCGCTGGAAGAGGTCTCTATGTGGCTTCTCCAGTTCCAGAGGTCTGGTTGCATCAGGGAAGGTCCATGTCACTTCTCCAGCCCCCAGGACATAGCACCATGTGTCTTGTCAGTAGAGCATCTCTCAGGGAGTGAGCAGTGAGAGCCAATGTCTCCCGTCTTCAAGGAGGAAAATACAGAAATTCCCAAATTTCTCAGGAGGCCATGCCCACACAGAGGCCTCGTTGGCTATGACAGACTAGATTGACAGACTAGACTCCACCCCTTCACTCTCAATCTTTTCAAACCCAATTGAGACAAGATTACGTAACTACCACATCCCATTTCTTTTTGACTTAATGACTAGCACTTCAACTTTTTAGATCCCATCTTGAAGTGCTCTTGCTCCTGTTTTCTTTGCACTGTGCTTGCCTCATACTCACACAGTCTAATCCTCTTTACTCCTCTTAGCATGATGAGTGTGCTTAATTGTATCAGCACAAAGTCAGCACTTCAAACCCACCAGTCAGTCCTCTGGGGCTGTAGTTCTCAACTTTCCCAATGCCTTGACCCTTTAATGTAGCTCCTCCTGCTGTGGCGAACCCCAACCATAGAATTACATAACTGTAATTTTGTTACTGTTATGAATCACTCAACCCCTGTGAAAGGGGTCAAGACCCGCAGGTTGAGAACCACTACTCTGGGAAAAAGGAAGGCTGCCTGCACTCCTAAATATTTAAAGCCTCAGAAATCCAAAGTGGTAGTCTTACTCTGCTCTCTAGGGTCACTTTAAGCTGAAATCAACCTGATGACTGTAGACGTGATTGGGTGTTTGTTTGTTGTTTGCTTTGGTTGTTTTTTGTTTGCTTGTTTTTGGTGTTGTCATAATCTCAATGTCCTGAAAGCTTCTGTTTAATCCTTTGAGTTTCTCTTGCCACTTGGAAGATAAGCCATCTTGATAGAATGTAGGGGTCAAGGAACTAAATTTGGCCATTCATAATTGGCTTCTGAAAATGATCTGGCTGTATTAAGACATATGTTAAAGAATTGAGAGTGTTTGATTCATCTTTGTAAGAATACGCCTCAGAGGATGGAGGAAGAGGGTGAGGAGCATGGCATGATGACAGAGGGGTGCCTCCCCTGCCCCGCCCTCTAAAAGCTGATGCTTGGGGAGTTAGAATGCCATGAGATCTCCTCAGGTCTGACACTAGTAAAGCATCCATGGAAGTAAACTTACACCTAGGCGGACCTACTGAACCAAGGAAGACTGACAGGAGGCCATCTCCGTATGTGTTCCTCACCCACAATTCTCAGTACTGGAGTTGCTTCCTTATATCTATGCAGATAGTTTCCAGAAGCCAGAGGAAAGAACATGCTCTGTGAATGCTTTATCTATGCCACTTATCCTCAAACCAATGAGGTATACATAGAAGGGTTTTCATCTCCACAGAGACAGGCTTTGAGTCAACAGACCTGCTCATCTGCTGTAGCGTCCATTTTTTTGTGACCAGTCACAGAAAACGACCTTCCCTAGGTTACTGTGTGCTCAGGCTCTGACCAATAGGACATCGAATATAGGAAGAATTCCTTTTTTGTTATTAAAGTCCTTCTAGGAAGAATTCCTTTTTTGTTATTAAAGTCCTTTTTCTATTGATCTCCTGGCTATCTGGAAATGAGGACAACCTGTGATTATCACACTGATATCATGTACTGAATAAAAAGCGTCACCTCTGTGGCATTCTTTGCAACATTCTATAACCTTCAACTAGGCATGAGTGAAACACCAGATGAACCAAATCATGGGACTGTAAGATATTCTAATCCTGGGGATGCAGTTGAGCTACTCTCTGCAAAGGCAGCAGTTAAACCCCACCAGTTGTTCCTCTAGAGAAAATGGAGGCCATCTCCTCCTGCTGAGATTTGCAGCCTCAGCAAGCTTATGTGGCAGTTCTAATCTGAATTAGACTCCACTCCAATGTCAGTGAGTGTGTGAAAAGTTATTATTTAAAACATTTTGGGCTGAGCTCTGGTGGCATAGTGGTTGTGCGCGGGACTGCAGCCCACTGGGATGGAAGTTCAATTCCAGCAGCAGCTCCACAGGAGCAAAGGCTGGGCTTCCTACTCTCACTACCAGAGGGCAGTGATGCCCAAAAAACAAACCATTTTACCAGTACTCAATGTTGTCCAGGTCATGAAACACAAAAACGAATTGAAAGACTCATAGATCATAGGAAACTACATGAGGTTCTCCAGAGGAGTAAATATATATATATATTTGTGTGTGTATATATACATGTATATATGTATGATATGTATAATGTATATTATGTATAATATGTATATATATACACACACACAGATATGTGTGTGAACATAGAGTTGCTTTGATGAAATGGCTCACATAATTGTTTTGTTAGTCTGGATTAACTAGAGAAACAAATTCATAGACTCTCATATGGGAATAAGAAAGAGATTTATATAAAAGAGCAATTGTATATTAAGAAAGCACCCCATTCCAGTCCAGATCAAGTGAATAAATCTGATAGTAATCCAGATGTCTGATACTAGCCCATAAATCCCTCTTTAGACTCTTGTAGTCATGCAATGATGCAGAATGTAGCCAGACACAGGCCAGTGGTTGGAAAGTCGTGAAGATCCAGTGACGGTGGAAGCATCTCAGGGCTAGCGTGATCTTCATGTGGCTCCTCCAGATCCAGAGCTCTGGCTCCATCTGTGTCTCCGTGTGGCTTGTAAACAGGAAGGTGAAGCACAGAGTGTGTGTCCTGACTTCAGGGAGAAAGACAGGAATTCCCAGAAACCTTGGGAGAAGCCCATGCCCAAGCCCAGGTCATGGACTATGACCTGATTGATAGGTTAGGCTCTGCCCTTTGTTCAAATTGACAGGAGATTATGTAAGTGCCACAATTATGGAAGCTGGCAAATCCCCAATTCATTAATTCAGTTCCAAGCTAGTGATCTCTACTGGCTCAAGACATTGTCCAAAACCCAAACTCAAAGTCATTGCCATCAAGTCAGCCAACCTATAGTGACCCTACATGACATGGTAGAACTGTTTCCATGAGTTTTTGAAATGTTAATTCTTTAGGGCAGTAGAAAACTGCTTTCTCCCAAGAAGTGCCTGGTGGTTTTGGACTGCTGACCTTGCAGTTTAGCAAGCCAATGCATAAGCACTACCCCACCAGGAGCCTCACGATATTGTTGGGTTTGGTAAATCTGAACTCTGTGGATTAAGTGAAAGTTAGGGACTGCAGCAAGCTTAGGAAAGTACTGGAGGTCATATGATGAGAAGAGTATAAGATCAAAAGAAAGAGACACATAAAGAGAAAAAGAGAGCACATCAGAAAGAGTTATCTTTGAGAGACTTTCTATTTACATCTGGGAGCCACATCATACCCCCTTGGAAACTCCCGTTTCAACTGATTAGTTGGTCAGAGCATGAAAAGTGATTTCATCATGGAAAAGCACCCAGTCTAGTGTCTGCCAAAGCACTGCGAATCAGCATAGACAGGTTGACTCATAATCTTAACTATCGTCTTTGATGAGTAAATGAAAAGTGGTATCCCAGATTGACTCATGGGCCATGAAAAGGACATTAATGGGGAAACTAGTAAAATCTAATTAAAGCGAGAAATTTAATTAATAATGATATAGTATGTTGGCTTCTTAGTTTTGACAAGTGCACAGTGCAATTATAAGAACATTTCCTTAAGGAAAACAGTGAGGTATATACAGAAACCCTGGTGCTATCTTTGCAACTTTTCTATAAATTTTAAATTATTCTAAAATTAAAATAAGCTCACTTTTATAAAACCTAGTCACCATTTGAAACCAAGGAAATAGTTTCTGACACGGCTTATCCTAGACTTAGAAATTCAGCTCCACAGACTTAGACATGTCTGCATTATTGCTGGTAGCTGCCAGGGAGTCCATCTTGACTCCTGGTAATTGCATGAGCAAGAAAAAGAAATGCTGCCCAATTAAACCTCTGAACTCAGGCAAGGAAGGCAATTCGATCACATATCACCATTTCTATCATGAGAATGTCCCCTTTCAGCCCTAGGATTTGCAAAATTTATTTCATAGATTTGTATCTATTTCAAAGACTTAACATTCCCTCTCTGTCATGTTCTAACTGACTTCTTAGGTCTTTGCTTCCCTTTTGACTTTTGTTGGCAACAGGGAGGCTATTTCTTCTTCTCGCTGCCATCAAGTCAATCCCAACCCATAGCAAGCCTGTAAGACTGGGTAGGATGGCACCCGGGGATTTCTGAAAGGGTAACTCTCTGGGAACAGAAAGTTTCATCTTGTTTCTGCAGAATAACTGACTTCCCGGTTAGCAGCGCATGCTCGTCCAGGAAAGAAACAGCTCTTTACAAACTCTTTCTGAGATGTGAGCTTCTGAGTTTTTTGCCCAAGCTAGTAAATCGCAGAGTTAGTTATAATTCATGAAAGCACAACCCAGAGTGCTCTGTGTGTGTATGTGTGTGTGTGTGTGTGTGTGTGTGGCATCACTGCCCTGGTGGGAGTAGGAAGCCCAGCCTTGGTCCTGGAGAGCTGCTGCTGGATTTGAACTGCCAACCCTGTGGGCTGCAGTCCCACACACAACCACTAGGCCACCAGCGCTCAGCCCAGAATTAGTTATAAAACTTCAAAATCTGCTACAAAATCACTCAAACCTGTGAACAATTTGATTGAATAGGGCTTTTAGTTTTATTAGGTGCCATCCAGTCAGCACTGACTCATAGCAACTCTGAACACAACAGAATGAAACACTGCCCAGTTTTGAGCCATCTTCACCATCCTTGCCATGCTTGAGCCCATGGTTGCAAGCCACCATGTCAAATCACCTCAGTGAGGCCTTCCTTGTTTTTCATTCCCCACCACATTGCCAAGTACTTTTCTCCAGGGAGTGCTCACTCCTGACAGAACGCACAAACTATGACAGACAAAATCTCACCAGCCTTGTCTAAGGAGGGCTCTGGACCTACTTCTTTCAAGACATCTTTTTTGTCCTTTTAGCAGTCCCTGGGACTTTGGATACTTTTGTCCAGCGCCGCAAATCAAACTTATCAGTTCTTCTTCTGTCTTGCTCATCCAATGCCCAACTATCACTGGCATGTGAAGTGATTGAAAATATCCTGGCTTCAGTCAGTCTATCTTAGTCTTCATAGCAACATCTTTGCCTTTCAACAATAGTCTTCTGCTGCAGATAAAGCCCATGTGACATGCCTTTTGATCTTTTGGCTGCTCCTTCTATGAGGATTGATTGGATACAAGATGATACAATTCTTAATAACTTCAAATTTTTCTGTTTATCAAGATGTTACTGACTGGTCTACTAAGGATTTCAATCTTCTCTACATTGAGTTGTAATCTATGGCTAAAATCTAAAGACTGAAATCCTAAGTCTTCATCAGCAAGTGTTCCAATTCCTCCTCGCTGCCAGCAAGCTAGGTTATGTCATCTGCACATCGCGCAGGTTGTTATTAAGGCTTCCTTTGACCTTGATCCTGCATTCTTCTTTATATAACACAGCTTCTCTGATTATCTGTTCACTATTCGGATTGAATGGTAAAGTGAGAGGACACAACTCTGACACAAACCTTATCTGATTTGAAGCCATGGAGTATAGCTTTGTTCTGTTTGCACAACTACCTCTTGATCCACATACATTTTCAGCAAGAGCACAATGAAATGTTCTGGAATTTCCATTCTTCTTAAGGCTAGCCATAGTTCATTATGATATACATACTTGAATAGCCTACCATAGTTAATAAAACACAAGTAAATATCTTTCTGGTATTCTCTGCTTTGAGACAAGATCAATCTGACATCAGCGATAATATCTCCTGTCCCATGTCCTCTTCGGAGTTCAGCCTGAACCTCTGACAACTCCTTGTCAGTGTACCTCATTCAAACCCAAATGTAATCCATTGCCATCAAGTTAAATCAAATGCATCATGAGTCTGTAGCACAGGGTAGAAGTGCCCTGGCAGGTTACTGAAACTGTATATCTTTACAGGCATAGAAAGTCTCCCTTGGAGTGATTTCACCTCACAGTCAGCAACCCAATGAGTAATTCACTACAGTGCCTTGGAGTAAAAAACCCTACTAGACACACTGCCATCAAGTCAATTCAGATTCGTAGCAGCACCCTAGGACAGAGGAGAGCTCCCCTTCTGGATTTTTCAGCCTGTAACTCTTTACGAGAGCAGGAATCCTCATCTGCACCCCCAGGCCTCCTTAAGTAGACCTAGCTATTTATTCCGCCTGGGCAGCCCATGAGCCACATGCAGATGTCTTGTTTGGGGTTATTGGGAGCCCGGGAGTCCATTCCAGCTCATAGTGATGGTATGCCGAACAGAATGAAACACTGCCCACTCCTATGCCATCTCACAGGGAGTATTATGTCGGAGCCCCTTGTGATGGCTACTCGGGGAGAATCTTTCTCTTTTTCATTGATCCTCTTCTTTACCAAGCATGATGGTCTTCTACAGGGATTGATCTCTCCTGTGAAGATGCCCAACGTTCATGGGAAGAAGTCTTCCTGGCCTGGCTTCCAAAGAGCGTTCTAGCAGCACTTCTTCCAAGCCAGATTCATTTTGGCATTCAGGGTATATGTGATATTCCAAAAGTTCATAGTGTCTTCAATTTTCTTTGCTCACATTGCAATTCAAATGCATCGACTTTTCGACAGTCTTCCTTAGTCACTGTCCAGCATTCACATGCATATAGGGGGATTGAAGCTATTTTAAGTAAGTTTTTTGTAGTCTTTCTATCAACTATGTACTAAGGTCATCCAAGAATAAATTTAAATTGGTAACCACTTTGTGCCACCATATCTATGCCTCCATACGGTCCTTTAATCTACTTTAAGAGGAAAAAAATTAAAATCTTCCTAGAGAATAATCAAGTCCAACCCAAAAAGCACAAGCATTGAATGGACTCTGACTTGAAGTAAACCTATATAGGACTTTCAAGAGTATAAATCCTTATGGATACAGTTAGACTTTTCACTCGTTCAGAGCTGCTGATGGATTTGAACCACCAACCTATGGTTAGCACTTCAATTCTTATTTATTTTTGGGGGTATCACTGCCCTCTGGTGGTTGTGGGAGCTACCCAATCTTGCTCCCGGAGAGCTGCTGCTAGATTTGAACCACCAAGCCAATGGGCTGCAGTCCCGCACTCAACCACTACGCCACCGAGGCTCAACTCAGCACTTCAATTCTTACTCGACAGCACTCCCTAGTCAAACACAAGCATAGTTAAAGAATTGGGACATCTATAGCCCCAGGGCTTAAAATTTTTAAAACAATTCTTTATTTTAATATACAGAACACAGAATACGTCAAAATATTTTATCAGATGTGATAGAGATAGTCCCAGAAAAAGTCGTTGGAGTCAATTGTCATTGTTCACGGGGAACTGAGTAGATCTAAAGAACTGTGCAATGTATCACAGGAAATATATATATATATATATATATATATATATATATATTCCCTAATGAGTCTATAGTTACAAAGAAAGAAATTTGGGTGGGGCCCCCCAAAGCTTAACAACTGTGAGATCACAGTCACTTGAAAAGGTAGCTAAGTGGTAAAGATAGTGAAGTCATTAATTCCTGTGCAAAGGTTTGAAATTTCCGCTCACCCAGGAGCACCCCAAAGGGGGTGTAGCAATCATTGGGCTGTGATCCATAAGGTTAGCGGTTCAAAGGCATGAGCAGACTTTTTACTCTCCTAAAGAGTTACCATCTCCGAAACTCACAGGGGGCAATCCTATCTTCTCCTAAAGGGTCACTGTGAGTCCGAATCAGCAGAATGGCAATGAGTTTGTTTTTTGGAAATGTCCCTCAAAGGCAGGCTTGGCTAGCTGCTTCGAAAATGCCATCGCCTTGAAAACCTGGGAGCAGTTCTCCTTTGCCCACATACAGTCTCGATGAATCAGAATCAACTCAACTCTGTCTAAGAGCCACAGTCCATTGTTTGATTCCAGGCAAGACTGGAGCAATAAGAGGAGTTACTAAAGCAGAAGAGCATAATGAAAGTCTTCCCAACACTCAGCAGGCAGCCTGCTTGCGTGATACTGATAGTCGTATATATGCGTCTATAAATTCGTGCTAACCATGAAGAGTTTTGTTTTGTTTTTCTGTTCAATTTTACTGGACATCATTTAAAGAAGGAGAGCCAGAGGTAAGAAAAGGCCTTTTTGTTCATTTTTCTCGATTGTTTTGCTAGCAAAACAGATGTGTATGAGAGAACAATTCCTCATGTGAAATGTATTTCCGTCCCAGGGCCCAGCCGTGATTACGTTTATGCATGCTGAGGTTTCACATTTGCCTTTCCTATTTAGTTTCAAAACTTTCCTAAGTTGAATTGCACATACTGTCCTCTTGCAAGAAAGATTTAACCTTTCTACAATTCAGCGTGTCTCTTTTTGACCTTTAGCTAAAAATCATAAACAAATTAGTTGGGTTTTGTTTGTCTGTTTGTTTTACACTTAAGATTGTATTTCTACCATGTTCATTAGTTAAAGTAATCATTTATTCAATATATTACACTAATCAAAAACATATGTAAGAATATTAAAAGTAATTACAAGTAGCAGTTTGATGTTAAAATTACCTTATCACACTCCACATTGAGCAAACGGCAATATTTAAGTCATTACCTTTTGGATCCCTCTCTGATGCTATAAATGAGTGAGAGTCATCATACACTAAAGTGAAATAATAACTGGATACCAGCAATGTTCAACAAGTCACATGCCCTCACATTATTGTTGGTGGAAACACAGTTTTAGAGAGCTATTTTGAAAAATATATCCAGAGCTGTGTTTTTCTTGTTTGTGTTTTTTTTACTTAATCTATACAATGCAATAACTAAAGATCCATTTACAAAGGTTTGCCCAAGGATATTCAGTGCAGTATTATTTATAAGAGCAATATATAGCAATTATCCAAACATACAATCATAAGAAGAAATTCAGTGAATTATGGGATGACTAAAGAAATGGTAGATGACTAAATACTGTGCAATCTCATGTTAGGAAATGTTCTGGCTAGTAGAAAATGTGGAATATAAAAGAGTATAGAAAGGTAGCAACCATAGTTGGAAATTTTAAACTGAGAGTTTGTTCAATTCGTTAGTTGGTTTTGGTTTTTCATCAGGTTATTTCTGTGGTCACATAGCTCTTAATCAATTAAATTGATTAGAGTCATTGCTTATGGGAACAAAAATCCCTGATACTAAATGAGCTTTTAAGCTCTCAGCAGGTTTTTCCACTCTGAAGCAAAGCAAAGCTGTGTGTGTGTGTGTGTGTGTGAGAGAGAGAGAGAGAGAGAGAGAGAGAGAGAGAGAGAGAGAGAGAGAGATTACTTGGCATGACTCATCTAGCCATAGCCTTTGTAATTTCCACCCAGGGACTAGGTAGAGATATGAAAATATGGTATAGAAGACTCTAATTTGGGGACTGGGCAGTGTTACCTTTCTGCTGAGCACAAAAGTAAACCATCTCCAGAGCAAGGATACAGAAAACCCACAACTGTCCAGAAAAAAAGTCACCAGCAGTGTACATTTCCCTAAAATGGTAAAGGCAGCAGAAGTACCAAAGCTACAGCACCAAGACCATGAGGCAGAGAAGAGAAGCATCATTGAGACGATGAGGCAGAGTAGTGGGTGGAACCACAGAATGAATCAGAGGACACCTGGATATATTTGTTCATTGAAATCGGGGGAAAGGCAGCAACTGCTGAGTTTGGACATGTTCCCTTGGTACCCATTGACCTGGTCCTCAGATGCTAGAGCTAAGAGGAAGGACTGGCAAGTCAAAGTTTAAGTAGTAAAATGTCTGAACCTAGAGGCAGGGTCCTACAGCTTATAGTTTGGACCACTAGATCTAGTGAAGTATATGAAGGATCCAGCATGCCAGAAGTACATAGTGGTGTGCCAACTTCCAAGCTTGGTATGGGGACCCATTTGACCTAGCTTAATGGCTAGGGCTAAATTGACCAGAACCTGGCCAAATGAAAAGAAACATGTTTGACTCTGTGCCTGGTATGCATGACCTGTATACAATTCTCATGGTTTGTACTAGATTGTATTTTGCTGGTGGATTCAAACATTTAAAGTTCCAACTGAAATAGAAAGCTGTAATAGGGAATATGCTTATCTCCTTGGAGTACTGGGTTGATAGGGATGGGAAATTGGACATCTAAATGAGGCAGATAAAGGCATATGAAAAGGTTTGCATACTTTCATGAATGTAGTTAGTATAAAAACAGAAGAGACAAGGAAAATCCCTCACTAAATCGTTTCCTTTTTTCTTGTTTGTTCCATGGAAGAGAAGGTAAATGATTCATGTATGAGTGATTATCAATGAGTTAATTTTGATTGCAAAAATGATGACTGCAGAAGATGCTGTTATGAAAGAGAGAGGAAGTTCTTTCTTCCTGTATGTAAGTTGTGGGCCCTACTAAGAATAGACTGTGGGGCCAGGGCGTGGCACCCCATCAGACTCAACCCGAAAACCCTACTATAGGTGAACAAATAGGACTTGAAGTATTTGCAAGCTTTTCTTTTTGTGTGTCACTGGTTTTTCTGTAGTTAATGTTTTCTTTTGTCACTTTGTTTTGCTCTGTATTGTATATGTGTGTGTGCATATTAGTATCTCTGCAGGTCTATCTAGATAAGATAGACTGGATAAAGAATAGGGAGGAGAAAACAATGGGACCTATGGTTTCTGGGGTGGGGTAGTCTTGGGAGAGAGGGAGGTGGGGAAAGGAAGTTGTGTTAACCAATCCAGGCACAAGGAAATGGCAAGTGATCCAAAATCAGTGGCAAGGAGGAGGTAAGAGACCTGGTAGAGATTGATCCAGGGCAATGTAATCAAGAGGCATTATAGAAACCCAAATGAAGGGTGAGCATGGTAGTGGAACAAGAGGAAAGTAAAAGGAAATAGAGGAAAGAATGAGGAGGCAAGGGGTATTTATAGAGGTCTAAATGCTGACATGTACATAGGTAAATATATTTATACATGATGATGGGGATATAGATCTATGTGCACATATTTATAGGCTTAGTATTAAGTTAGCAGATGGGCATTGGGACTTGGGTTAGTCTGGGTAGACTAGAGAAACAAATTCATAAACATGCATGTGGATATAAGGTAAAGGTTTATATACAAGAGGAATGAAACATGGAGAAAGTATCCCAACCCAGTCCAGTCCAAGGTTATAAATCTGCTATTAGCCCATATGTCTGATACCAATCTATAAAGTCTCCTTCTGACTCACAAAGCATATGCAATGACTTCAGGACAATCACACACCAGTAGGTGCAAATTCTTGTGTATCCAGTGGCAGAAGCATCCTAGTGCTGGCCGGGGTCTCCCCATGGATCCATATTTCCAGGGTTTAGGGTCCATCAGCAGTATCCATTGGCAGGAGAATCATCTCAGCATTGGCAGGAGTCTCCCCGTGGCCTCCCAAGTATCTGAGCACTGTCTGGAGCCTCCACATGGCTTCTCCAGCCCAAGAGGTTTGGTTCCATCAGGATAAGACCATGTGGCTTCTCCTCCAGCTCCTCCAGTCTCCAGGAACCAGGATCAATTAGCATGCGGTCATCTTATCTTGTCAGTAGTTCATCTCCAAGGAACTGATTCGTCTCTCTTCTTCAATTGGGATATACCATGATACTTCCCAGAATTTTCAGAAAGTCATGCCCACACAGAGGTCTCATTGGCTATCTCCAGATTGACAGGCTATGCTACACCCCTACACTCCCAATCATGAAATTGACATCAAGTACATGACCATTACAGACTTCCACTCAAGTACTCCCTCAGCGAACGAACACTTTGTTCTATTAAACTGGCATTCCATAATGCTCACATTCCCAACACTATAGGTGAAGACAAATGTGTGCACACACAAATGTGTTGAAAAAGTTCTTAGTGGCTGGCTTTCAAAAAATATGGTATCTGGGGTCTTAAAAGCCATCTAACCCAAAAGCAACAAAGCCAACATAGAAGATGCAAACCAGCCTTTGTGATCACTAGGTGTTTAAGAAACCAGGTATCAGCCATCAAAGAAGAAAAAGTCATAATATTGTATGCTCACCTTCTTGATATGCTAAAGACAAATGTGTGCACACACAAATGTGGTGAAGAAAACAGATGGTGCCATGAAAAGATATAGCGTCTGGTGTCTTAAAGGCTTGACAGAAAACAAGCAGCCATCTAACTCAGAAGCAACAAAGCTCACATGGAAGAAGCACACCCACCTGTGTGAAGACAAGGTGTTCATAAGATCAGGTATCAGGCCTCAAAAAACAAAAATTTCTATCATTGTGAATGAGGGGGACCCTCGTTGTGCAGATTGGGGACCCAAAGCCCACCTGTAAGCAACTGGACATCCCCTTATAGAAGGGTCACAGGGAAGAGATGAGCCAGTCATGGTGCAGTATAGCAACAATGGAACATACAACTTTCCTCTAGTTCTTTAATGCTTCTGCTGCCCTCCCTCCCAACTATCATGATCCCAATTCTACATTATAAATCCAGCTAGACCAGTGGATGTACACTAGTACAGATAGGAACTGGAAGCACAAAGGATCCAGGATAGATGACCGCTCCAGGACCAGTGGTGAGAGTGGCAATACTGGGAGGGTGGAAAGGAGGTGGGGTAGAAAAAGGGAACCGATACAGGGATCTACATATAACTTCCTCCCTAGGAGATGGACAACAGAAAAGTGAGTGCAGGGAGACATCGATAGTGTAATTTATAAATTATCAAGGGTTTATGAGTGAGGAGGGACCAATAAAGAGAGGAGGGAAAACAAGGAGCTGATAGCAGGGGCTCAAGTAGAAAGAAAATGTTTTAAGAATGATGAGGGCAACAAATGTACACATGTGCTTGACACACAATGGATGGATGGATTGTGATAAGAGTTGTACAAACCCCCGATAACATTATTTTTTTTAAGAAAGAAAGCAGTGGACACATGCAATAAGGTGTAGAGGATTCGAACTTGAGTTGGTTAGTTCTGCCATTCTAAGGAGTATATAAGAGAGCCATATCAGAAGCAAAAGCATAGAGAATCCCTCGGCATCAAGAAAGAAAGACCGCCAGGGCAGCATGTGTGGGATTCCTGCCTCAAGTGGCAGAAACAGGAGAGGCACTAGAGGTCACAGTACCAGGAGACAGAATGACAGGTGGCCGCCCTGACATAGGCCTTTGGAACATGTGGCTGAAAGGCAGAGGACCAGAGAAAGACATAGTTGCCAGTGTGACTGAGAAGAGGCATTGAGGACAAAAAGTTTGTGTTCTTATATTTTGTAATGGATAGCCCTCATAATCGTGATTACTCTCTGTAAATTCTGTGTAGCAGTGGCAAGGAATGATCAAAGGCAGCAAAGAAGTAGAAAGTCATGCACCGGATGGTTCATCTCTCAAGAGGAAAAAGGTGAACATCGCCATCAGGCATGTCTGACCTCTGCCTTATGGCAAATCAGCTGAGGGCTGGTGTGAACCTGGATCCTCCCCGCTACTAAAGTCCTAAGTGAGACATAGCCTCCCCCCACTACTTTTTTCAACACAAAAGAGCTAGCCCTTGACCATGAGGTGGTTTTATTTTGAATTCATAGGAAGGACCACTTAAAATATTGATGCACAACCTGGAGGACTAGCATGCTGCTGCTTTTGGTGATGTTAGGTACCACCAAGTTGGTTCCCAACATACAGAAGAAAACTGCCCAGCCCTGCACCATCCTCACAACGGATCATTTTGTAAGCAGTTTTATTGGCACATAATCCACATATCTTACAATTCAATAGTTCAATCATATAAAGAAGAGTTGTACAATCATGACCACCATCAGTTTCAGAACGTTTCCTTCTCCCTTGCCCTCATTCTTATTGGCTCCCTATCTCCCGCAGTCATGGTGTCAATCCATTTTGCTGAGGAACTTCTTGTTTCTTGCTGCCCCTTGGCCTTACCAAACACGTTGTTCTTTTCCAGGAACTGGTCTCCCTTCAACATGCCCATAGCACTTGAGAGGAAATTGCCCCATCCTCGCTTCAAAAGCACATTCTGGATGTACCTCTTCCAAGACAATGTATTTTCTCTAAAAAAATAACAGCTCACCCTGGACATAGTGATAGTTTCTTGCCTGGTAAAAAGAAAGAAGAAAGCCCCCTTCCTGGGCTGAGACTCTGAAGGATACACATTGACAACATGCTGGGCTGCTAAGGTAGAAGATGGAGTTCAGCCGGCCGCTGTCTGCCCTATGGAGTGTCCCTGGGAATGACAATATTCTGGACACCCACTGGTTAACTGGACTGCAGTGGAGAGCCTGCAAGCTGAGGGAAAGGAGTGAAAAAGTTAAAGTGTTCCCTAAGGGTGTATTAGCCTGACCCCACTTCCTGGATGGAAGTTCATGGTATATGTTTGTGCTAGAAATAGCTTGTTGGGAACTAACAGAAGGAAGAAAGTACTTCCGAAAAAGTAAAATCCTTGGCACTGAATTATGCATGTGGGAGTTGTTGAATTGGAAAATATTTTATTGCATATATTTTTGCCACAGTTTTTGAAAATGACATAAATAACGAGTACAAAGAAGAAGGAAATGTTCTAAAATTCATTATGGCAGTAATTGTACAGATCTTCCTGATACAATTGAACTATTGATAGTATATTTGGATGCAGTGCCAGTAAAAAAGTTTTAAGTACATCAGAGTATGTTTGTCTTTCTCCAATACTGTTAATGCTTTCCAGAGATAGCATGTATTTTCTGAGACTGTAATACCTGAAACGTCCCTTTTCCTCATAAAAGTTACTTGGATATGGAAAGTGCTTATGCAGCATAAATTCTTTTGGTGTTGAGAAGCAAGAACTGAGGTAGACCGTCACAAAAACCACAGAGGGTCAGGGATCTGCATAAATAACAGAATAAGGCAATGCTTTGGAACCAGAAAGGAGTAGAAGGTCAAAGAAGGGTGAGGCAGTAGTGTGCTTATGTTAATTTCATGATTGAGATGTACAAGTAGAGTCTAGCCTGTTAATCTGGAGATAGCCATTGAGTCGCCAATGAGGCCTCTTGTGGACATGGCTTTCTCCTGAGACACCTGGGAAATCTCGTGCTATTTCCCTGGTGAAGATGAGAAGTTATCTTCCCAGTTGTTGGGAGTTAGTCTCGGAGACAATTAATCGTGGACAAGACAAGATGGCAGCATCTGAGGAGCCAGAGAAGCCACATGGCTTTACCCTGATGGAGCCAGACCTCTGAAGCAGGAGAGGCCACCTGGAGACCCCTGGCCCTGCCAGCGATGAGTTGCTTCTGCCACCACTGGATGCTGTTGATGAACCCTGAGCCCTGGAAATGAGGAGCGGTGGGAGACCCCTGCCAGCGCTGGGATTCTGCACCCACTGACCTGTGACTTCGTTGAGTTGGAAGGAGACTTTATAGACTGGTATCGGGCATGTGGGCTAATATCGGACTTGCAACTTTGAACCTGACTGGGTTGGGATGCTTTCTCAAAGTCCCATTCCTGTTGTATATAAACCTTTTCCTTATATCCATATGCATATCTATGAAATTTGTTTCTCTAGTCTACCCAGACTAATGCAAATTCTGCTGCTGGCATGATGGTGACAGAAGTGTCTTCTGCTCCC